>CASGFW010000020.1:0-59451 GCA_949316455.1 Acleris holmiana | reverse complement strand
TGAATATTTTAGACTTTGCTTCATTGATGGACAGTGTTTTAATGCTACAATGTCTGGAAACCCTATTATATACATATGGATGCAAAAATATTGGAAAGCGTTTGCAAAAGGATGTCTGGGTGTGAGGGATGGGTATATTAAAGACTCGTTTTTGCAATAGGTCAGAGTAGCCTGGCGAATGAATAGTACTACAATGGATACTCAGAGCTACTCGCATTATCATAAGCTGGCGAACGCTCAGTACTCCTGCTTCCCTATAAAGGGCGGAAGTGGAATAAAGGCGAGGTTTTCTCAGCATTACTTTCAGCAAGTAGCGCTGAGCCCTCTCCAGCACCAACAGCGCCGAGCTTGCAGCTCCACCCCACACAGTGATACAATAGGTAAGTATTGATTGGCAGATAGCAGTGTAAATTAGTTTTAAAAGATCTCTGTCAGCAGCGTTACGTAGCAGCTTCATAACGTAAACTAGTTTCCTAACTCTCGCTGACACGGATTCTATGTGTAATTTAAAATATAGTTTTTCATCAATTATGAAAAACTATATTATGCTCCAACATTTTATTTAGAATTGATGTGATAGTTGCCTTGTTTTAAAGGGTAATAAATTTGCTAAAATTTAACTGGATCAAATAGAAATTAAATCATGAACATAGATTTTTTTATATTTTCTTCTCATTTTAGCGATTTCCAACTGGACACTGTCAACCCTGTTACACAGTGAGGATTACTTTTTTCTTTAAAGTCAAAGCTCTTTTGATGCCTTACCATTATGATCATCGTCCTAGAATAATATATTCTACCAAAATATGTGAATATTGAAAACAAATTAATATGATTCCAACAGATACATACAAGTTATATTCAGAGATCGGACAAATGGATGTCATTACTCGCAATAATGTGGATATGACTCCAATTTGAATTAAACAAATTAAATTATATATATTATTTCTTAATTGAACT
This sequence comes from Acleris holmiana, assembly GCA_949316455.1. Taxonomy (NCBI): domain Eukaryota; kingdom Metazoa; phylum Arthropoda; class Insecta; order Lepidoptera; family Tortricidae; genus Acleris; species Acleris holmiana. Next base: position 58,488 of record CASGFW010000020.1, on the reverse strand, counting down.
TTAATCTTGATCCTTTGCAGGATAGTTATTAATAAATAATACAGGAGTGGCCTTTGATATTATATTAATTTAAGTATATAAGTTTGCTCCATTAACATCCGCGGATTGCGAAAGGAGCTTTCACCCTCATAAGTTTATTTCCCTTCCGGGGCAATGGTCCAACTGCTCTGTCCAACTAGTTGGACTACGGGCCTTTACTAGGGGCCGTGGTCCAACTATATTTGCAGTACGCTAATGGTTACCGATCCACTACAACGTTTTTCCTTTCTGTTCGAACTTCTCCAGTAAGCATTTCCATTTGTATATACTCTAACTTTATAATGTTCATAGCCTTCTCGTAACAGCACTTTTCCACCTTTTCTTTTGACGTAAGTGTTTGCAGGCGACACATCTTCATCCATTTTTATTTGGATTTGTAAATGGGGATTTTTTATATAAGTATACTGTTAGGATAGGACAAGGATCTTGGTTTTTGATTGAATAGTCAATGATGACAATGTCAAGTTGAATGTATTATTTAATGCAATTTGGTAACAGCCTGAACATACTGAAGTACTTAATATCAAACCTCTTTAGATCCTATCTGAGCACTCTCACTTATCTATACATATATACGTATATAAAATTACACCTACATTAGGTACTCTGGGGTTTTCCCAACTTGGGTTGTGATTGCAATTGTATTATTTGAAATTATTTTAATTGAACCTGGGAACTCTATAATGGTGCCGTGGTCCAACTGCAATTATTACTGCCTTGCAAAGGATCAAAATTATTTTTAGGGTAAGTAATCCATTAATGTAATTTAATTTGTTTAATTAAAATCTATAGAGTCATGTCCACATTATTGCGAGTAATGACATCCATTTGTCCGATCTCTGGTTATATTTCATCAAGTTTTTGACAGATTTTTGTAAACACACTTAAAAAAAGTTAAATTTCAGGTGCTCACCATTTTGTTTCTCATTGATCCATTCCAAATTTATTATAAGCATACAAACTTTGCTACCCCCTTTTATCCCTCTAGGACTTGAATTTTAGTACCTAATTGGTGAAATATGTATCACATTATTTGCAATGAAGAGCCTTTCTACCAAGTTTCAAGTAAATTGGACAATAAAAATATTTTCCCATACAAACTTAGCAACCCCTTTTTAGCCCCTTAGTCAACATTATAAAGTCAACTTCGCCTCAAAATTCCAAATGTATACTTTAGCGGTTTCGGCTAGGTGATGAGGAGTCATTCACCCTGGATATTGCCTTTTATATATATATATTATAAAACTCACATTTATTAGCCTATCTAATAATAAAAAATTATAAAGCAACTATCACTTCAATTCCTATTCAAAACAAAAAGTTGGAGCCTATTATGTACAAGTATGAAATTGTCCCAATTTTAACTTAGATTGATACAGCTCAGAAGAATAAGTTCAGAACCCCTGCTCCACAATATTATATTGCATTGTTTGAGAAGCTAAGTGAAGTTTAGTTTAGTTTGTTTTGTGTGTGTAAGTTATAAATGAGAACACCCATAATTATATTACCAACCTGTTATATGCTTTAGAATTTCCCATACTCTCTCAGCAGTGATAATTATTTTCTTCTCTTGAGAATCCTCATTAACGTGTTTCCACTCTGCCGAAAGGTCTAATCCCTGCCGCCTAATAGAGGGCTGATAGTGACCACAACCTCCGTGTCCTGAGCCTTTCTTGGCTTCCTCACCCTCTTTACCAATGTCCATGTCTTCACCACCCTCACATATGTTTTTTCCCTTACACAAGTCATATACATAAGTTAATCTTTTTCGGGGCTGTCCCTTTGACTTCATTACAACTTCCTTGATCTTTGGATTTGTCTATAATAAAAACAGCCAAATGAATTAATCCCATATTTAGAACTAATTTTTTAGTATATAAAATAGATAGGTAATAGTGCCTTACCGGACTGACTAGCAGCTTAGAACAATAAAAGCAGACACATCTTAAAATTTTAATGGTTTTCGTTATGAAGCCAATATGAAACACAGGCTTTGCTAGATCAATGTGTCCAAAGTGCCCTGGGCATTCTGTCATATTGCCCGCGCAAGTCTGGCACCGGGAGCTTCTGTCGATCACCCCTTGTCGAGGGTCCATAAGTCCGCCCAGCTTGGGCCTTCCGCCTTCCATCGTCTCGGGGAAGCGAATACCCCCTTCCGTGACTGACATACGTCGCTAAGGATAAAAATTGCTGGTTATCTTTTTGATTAGGGCATTTAAGAGTTAAAGGAATTAAACACAACAACAGTAAGTACAAATAATATAATAATTTAGTTGCTCATACAATGAAATAACATGTATCACAATACAAGCATAACTGCGTGACCCTTGTAGACATCGTATGGTTATCAAATTAGAGGGTATATCGACCATTTCCTTAGCAAAAAATAGAGGGCCGGGCTTAAGAAAGGCATGAACACAACTTACTATTTCATCTGGCGAAATTATACCAAATTGCACTCTTTTTACTTGGCGCACAGGCGCCTTCGAGTCATTCGTGGTAGCCATTTTGTATGGCTCTGACTTGACTGAATGAATGTTGCCGAACACGACTGCGGAGATTTCAAAAGTTGCCAGTACAAAATAATGTTTCGCTTCAAACGATGGAACGTGACGCGTGAAAGACGAATTTGAAATGAAAAATGTCTACGGTCAAAAAAATAGTAAATTACTGCAGAGACCAGGGCCTCTATTCAGGTGCGTTAAAACAATATCGTGTTTGACACATTTAAGAATCGTTTATGTCACAGTCGCCATTATTGTAAATGACATAAGAGTTATCAAAACATTGACAATACGGAAACAGGTCAAAAACGATATCGTCATAACGCAGCTGAATAGAGGCCCAGGAAAAAGACCACTGCGGGACGAGTATGGCCGAGAAGGGCGGTTGCTACACTTTCCCTGCGCATGTGAGCGTCCGCTTGCCAAAGCTGTCTTCAGCCTGACAATCATAATCCCTACTCGTGATCCATTACTTACATTACCTACCTAATGTTGCATGCGTATGGCGCAATAATTTTGTGCAATTGTGGTGTAATATTTCTGTGCACCCTGATTATTTGGAACTGGAATACCTACTTACCTAGTTATATCCATTTCAGTAGTGTGTATGTTTATTTTATTATAAAGTATAGTTAGCTACCTCAAATTTACTAGTACTTTATTATTTTTTTGTTTATTGTTAAATACATAATTTTAACATAACATAACATAGTAATTTCTGAAATGAATGCAAATTTATTAAACTTAAGTACTTGACTAAAACTAAATACAAACATGAAATAAATTAACTGATTCTAAATAACTATGATATGTACAAATGTCCCCTAGGTCGCTGCAACCGAATGGTGCCCATGATGCTGAGCATTTTCTCGTTGGATAGCTATTGCTAGCCGTTGGCCGTGGAAAGAGCCAGGCCTGTGGTCACCTGAGGTAAGAATCAGTTTTTTTACCCAACTACGGCATACGACCACGCCTATCCTCTGAACTTCACTGAAAATAGCGATAAACGACTTCTACGAGGACAAAGTTGCGGGCAACAGCTAGTAGAAAATAAATATTGGATAAATTGTACATAATAAATTTCAGATGAAAATATTTTCTTGTTTTTTTTTTGTAGTGTGGTTTTAGGTATTAAACTTTTTAAAATTCGTAATACCGATTGCAATAACTGATCATAAATAGGTACCTACCTAGGTACGCACATAAAATGACAGATTTTAGAAAGTCAATGAAGTGAAGTGAAACGAAACTTGGGGTTTTCCCGAGCGCAATTCTGCAGGTAAATCTTGCTTGAAGACATGTCTAATCGTGCGTAGTACTAGTGACCATAACGCAGGACCGGTAGTACAACTGTACTTGTTAATTATAATACTCTTTACTGTTGATTCTGTACTGGCCACTTAATAAGACTTAAGTACTTTTGATATGATAGCTAAATCTAATTAGTAAGTGACATGAGTGTCTATTCTATTTGTGCATAAACGCAGGTTCATACTAGATCTGCTGATTTATCAAATTTAATAAACAAAATGGACAATTCAGCTTCAGCTGAAATAATAGTCGTAGAACGCGGACGTGGCAAAGTGCTACTAAATAACGGTCACCAATACTATTTACTTAAAAAATATAAATACTTAAATTCGAACTGTGACCGTTACTGCGGTAAGTTCCTTTATTTAAAAATATTTATTAGTTTGGATAAACTTGGCATTCAAACTAGCCTACAACAATGTAGGGCTCTCAAAAACGTATATTGTGATAAGTACTTTAACTTTTTTGTAACTTTCTTTTTCTCCAACTTGCTTGTCTAATGAAAATGAAATCACTGTTTGTTCAATAATATGCTCAAGTATCGAAACTGCGGCATCAACTCATGAAGAAAGTGTCTCTGCAATATATAACGAAACAGTGGCATCCGTGAAGGATAAGGGTCTTGATTTAATTGAAAAATTACCAAGTTACGACAGTTATCAAAGCACTGCTATTCGAAGACGAAAAAGAAAGGCAAAATTGGAAAATTTAGTCTACAAGGATTTGAAAAAAAGTTTAAGTAACGTCAGCATTCGACGATTTTCTTCTCGGAGATAACAACGATAGCAAAAAGGGAAATGGCCGCATATTAATTTTTGTTTCAAAAGAAGCACGGGAAATTCTAAGTTGGCAAAACCTATTTTGGCGATGGCACGTTTAAGAGGTGTCCAACACCCTTTAAACATTTATATGTAGTGTTTTGTGATTTAGGCAGTAATGAAAGAAAAAATAATGTGGTACCTGTGAATTATGCACTTTGACAAACAAATTTGAAAAGTCATATTCCATTATGTTTGAGATCGTTAAGTTGCAAATCCCAGAATGGGCATCGAATAAATTCATTACTGATTTGGAACAGGCACCTATAACTGCCATTAAAAAACTTTTTCCTCAGATTAAACAGCACGGCTGTTTTTTCCATTTTCAGGACAAATTAAAGAGGAAAGCGAAAAAATTTACAATTATGAATAGAAACACAAAAAAACAGAAACAACCAAAACAAAATCATCAGTTTGTGCATGGTTTTGCCCTTTCTTCCAGAAGCAAAAATTGAAGAAGGATTACATTACGTATTAAAAGCAAGGACCGGAAAACCGCTTTATTCGTTAAGCGCTTTCGATTCAAAAGCCTATCACTGGGCTACCCGTACAACGGATAGCCCTATCGATTGTGTTGCCGTATCGATATGGCTACCTTTTCGAATAAGGTTACCGTTTCCATTGCGCTTTTTGTCCGATAGGGTGTTTGCAGCTGGAAGAAACAGCGTATCAATAGGGTTGGGTTAATCCTATTGATTGCTGTCTCTTAGGCCCGCTTGCATCTAAATGTCGCCACGTGCGCCTACCGAGCGCTTACCGTTCTATTGTTAGGTTGTGCAATAATAAGCTGTAGGAATTGGGCGCAGAGATTGAAATATCTTGACATCTATCAAAACCCTTTTAAAAGCGGCAAGCGTATTAAGGGTTTTTGATACCGGTAAGACTGCCAGCGGAAAGCCAAATCCATCGTATCAATGAATTACCCTTTAATTGCGGCTAGCCAACGATACGCTTGCCGCACTGATGGGGTTTTTAAAATCAACCCTATCGAATAACCCGATCAAAAGCGTATTTAACGGAAACCGGTTCCGGTCCCTGATTAAAAGAAAGTGAAGTTTATGGGAAGTAACAAAAACCTGAAACAAATCTTATGTTCAGAATTATTGGATGCCGAAAAAAGATTTGTGGTGCACATTTGGAGAGCAACAGCAACTATAACGTGTGCGAGGGTTGGAACGGTCAGTTCAACAAAAGTTTTAAAAGAAGACCAACCATTTTGCATCTTTTAAAAATCCTTAAGAAGGATGCTGCGTTTTACGGTGTAAACGCGGTGACATCAGAACCTGCAAGAAAACAGTCCAAGCCTGTTGTAGATAGGAACACCTATATTCAACATGCTCAAATGCAGCTGATTACTGGGGAAATTGACGTTCCATTATTTTTGGAAAAATTACGTTAACACCTTGATATGCAGGGTGACAGAAAATTCGCCGTATTCCTTGAAAGGGGTTATTCTACAGCTCATTTGTAATGATTTAAGTCCAGCTAATCAGGGGTCAAAACTCATTGGTTTTCGAGTTATTCACGTTTTTAGTTTTTTTTTTTAAATTACTCTTTTCGACCTAAAACTAGTAATTATGTAAAAACTTCGTCGTTGAGAAATAAAAAAAAGTATTTTTCGAATAGCCAATGAACCACTGTTTACGAAAAATAAAAATAAATTACAAATAATGCAAAGTTTTGCAAATAAAAGGATTTGAAGTTAGAAGTTCTATCAATTATTTTCCAAATTTTGTGACATTTTAAAGCATAGCTAAAAAAACGTATGACACTGTGCGTACCTACAAATTACAGGAATAATTTGCTTAATTCATAAGCTTTCTAAAAAGGTACAATTTATGACATTTTAAATAAATAAAAAATCAATTAATAATAATAATAATAGCAGAACAGCTAGAAGACTTTACTTAGCGTACTTGACTCTAATGGGTTTGTTTGCGTCGTTTTAGATTCTCCGAGGGCTTACTTTATCTTCTGTTTCTTATCTTAACTTATCTTCTTGATGCAGAAGGCACAGCAGATTGCCTTTGGTGACACAAACAAAGGGTCATCAGTTTAATTAATTTAATTTGTCTGTGTCTCGAATTCGTGGGGTTTTTTGCCTTCAGTTTCTGTCTTAAGTCTTAAGTGATACTTTGATAAGTGATTAAGCAAAGTTAGGATAAAATGAGGAGGTGATTATTACTCGCCTTGAAAGCCCATCTTTCATTGTCTGTGCCGCCTATATAATTTTTTGTCTTAACTCTTCTACGTTACGTATCGGTTTATCGTAGACCAACGCCTTCATGTGACCCCAGATGTAGAAGTCACATGGAGTTAAATCTGGGCTTCTGGCTGGCCAAGGGGTTGGGCTGCCTCGACCAATCCATCTTCTTGGGTAGTTCTGATCCATCCACTGTCGTACGCCCCGGTAATAGTGAGCGGGGCAGCCATCGTGTTGGTAAATCATGTTCCTTCTTGTCGCAAGCGGCACATCTTCAAATAGCGTCGGTAGCTCATCCCTCAAAAAAATTTCATATGCGATGCCGGTCAATCGTGCCGGCAGAAAGAAAGGTCCGATCAAATTGTCGTGCACGATTCACATCCACACGTTCAAAGAAAATCTTTGCTGGTGAGCTCCTTCTCTTGATTTTTTTGGGTTTTGACCTTTGGGAGCCCAAAAGTGCAGATTGTGGTAGTTTGTTATCCTGTTACGGTCCAAATTGGATTCATCTGTCCACAAAATTCACTTCAGGTACTCGGGATCTTCGATATCTGCATTAATTAAGAATCTGCAAAAATCTATCCTTCTCGCTGGGTCTCCCTCTTCAATAGCGTGTACTGGAGTGTAATGATACGGGTACTGCCGAGCTGAGTGCAGTGTAAACCACACCTTCCAGTGCGACATACCGAGCTGGTTAGCCTCGTTTCTCGTCGAAGAAGTGCCGTCTGCCTGGAAACTGAAGGATTTCTTCTTCTTCAGCAGGATCATTTCGAGGTCTTCCAGCGTCAGCTTGGCGGCGTTGAACTGATCCTCTTTCCCGAATAAGACGGTACGATGAACCAAACACACTTACGTGAGGTAAACGGCGGTTAGGGTGACGACGTTGGTATTCTCTTCTAGCTGCAGCGGCGTCTCCATCGCAGAGTCCGTAACAATAAACGATATCTGCGTATTCTTCGAATTGGTAAGCAGCCATTTGAGAAAGAAGCTTAATTATCAATATCGTCCAAATTGAAAAGAATGTTTAAACTAACTGATTGATTACGTAGGTCACTCAAAAACTTTGAGGTGCTCGAAATTTGAAAATGGAACGCACTTTGTTTTTAAAAAGCAAAATTATTTAAAAATAGAACGTCGTAAGACATTAGCTGAATTTAAAAAAGAGAATAATTTGAGATGCTCTAAATTTAAAAATGGAACGCACCTTAGGTTTTTAAAAAGAAAATTTATTTAAAAATAGGACACTAAGCCCATAGCTGAATTTAAAAAGGAGAACCGTGTTCTAAATTCATTTTACTACAACGCTTCCCGTGTTTTTTGGTTGAAACGATGGAGCTTATTAACACCGCAAACATTTCTGCTATTATTGTTAATTGTAAAATTTTAAATAAAATTAAAATTAAAATGTCATAAATTGTACCTTTTTAGAAAGCTTATGAATTAAGCAAATTATTCCTGTAATTTGTACGCGAAGTGTATTACTTTTTTTTAATTATGCTTTAAAATGTTACAAAATTTGGTAAATAATTACTTGAACTTCTAACTTCAAATCCTTTTATTTGCAAAATTTGGCATTTTTTTTATTTTTCGTAATCAGTGGTTCATTGGCTATTCGACAAATGATTTTTTTATTATTTCTTAATGACGAAGTTTTTACAAAATTACTATTTTAAGGTCGAAAAGCAAGTAGGTATTTTTTTTAAAAATCTAAAAACTCGAAATAACTCGAAAACCAATGAGTTTTGACCCCTGGTTAACTGGACTTAAATCATTACAAATGAGCTGTAGAATAACCCTTTCAAGGAATACGGCGAATTTACAGTCACCCTGTAGATTTAAACTTACGCGATTTTCACATAATAATAAGTTAATAATATACACGGGACATAACCATATAACTGTATATTTTGTTTACATTTGGCATGTGTATCATTTGTACCTACTACCAGTTGAACATTTAACACTGTGATCAACAGTGATCGGGGAAAACGGTGCAAAACTTTAAAAAACTTGTAAAGCTGACATAAAGGAGAACTTACAACCACCAAAGATAATAATATTATTGGGAAATAACAATATTATTGGCAGATTAGTTTTAAATTTAACTCTATATCAGAGTATCGGATTTGGTATAAGGATATTAATATTTTTATGGCTGTAATGTAAGTTTTGTTAAAGTTTTGCTCCTTTTCCCCGATCACTGGTGATCAATGACAAAACCCGAGGAACATTCTTGTATTTTTGTTAGTAGTACTAGTGACCCTAGGGTGTATCATTTGTACTACCAGTTGAACTACGTGGTAGTACTACAGTCTCAGAGGGCTAATTGTGTAACCCAATATCTTGTAATTTATCCGATAAGCTGTAATTCGTCTTGCTTTCTCAATTAGCTTATCGATGCGTATTTGCGCCGACTCAGAAGGCAAGTTAAATACTAACTTTTCTGACCAAAAACTATGAATACTATGTTTACTTGCTTTGTCCTTACTTATTCTACTAAAAGGTTAACTGGAAGAGATCCCGTATGTGATAAGATATTTAAACATAATTACTATATTGATGCAAATGTCTTGTAATTGTTTGTGCAATAAAGTTTCCATACATACTTAAAACATAATAATACTTAATAATATATCTGTATATAAATTAATGTATCGCTGTTGCTTAGGGTCTATCTTTCTATGCAATACTTTTAGGTATGTATGATAAATAAAACGAATTGTTTCGCCGTAGTTATTTCTTAAATATTATTGCAAATTCATGTTTATAAATATACTTTGGCAGAACAAAACATCTAGCTCTCGCAGTTATTATACAAAGGTGCTGATACATAGTTTATTACTAATAAAAATGCGTTTATTGTTATTTTGAGGTTCAGTTACACTTTACTACTGCTGGAAGCACTATTAGTATTAAATTCTAAAAAATCCTTTAGTAGCGTCGTGCGCCTTTTCTCTGCTATGTCCATTTGATTTTCTAAATCTCCTCGATCAGTGGTTTCTGCTCGTTCTACCTTCCACGATAGATTTTCGATCTCGGCTTCCAACTGGGCCTGAAATAAGGACATGACAATTTTTCTTTCTATTGTATAAAAAGATAAGAGAATCTACAAAAACACCTTACCTGCTGATATTCGAATAGTTCTTTTCTGGGTCCAACCTCCATATAATAAGCATATGGATAGGTGTATTGTAGAGTATATCTACAGCGCTTCAAAAGTCGTGCCGAGTCCCAAAGGTATTGCCAATCAATCCAGGTGCCCTCACCAGCCATGACCTTAGGGGATAAAAAAACTAAATACTCTATCTAAAAATAATTATTACGCAGTTACTGCAGTTGTACAACTTGAATTGACTAATTAGATAAAATAACTATAGTTTGGTAAATCTAGGATGATCCCCAGCTCAATTAAACACGAATAACACTTGTATTGTCTTTCCATATTTACCAAATTAACTCAAATCTTGTAATGAAGTTCTAATACATTACTGCACAGGGCGGGAAATAGGCCGTTGCGGGATGAATAAGTTAGCGCGGCCGAGACGCAGTCGAGCTCGCGGTATGTACAAGTCCAGCTACCGTCCGTCCCGGCTGAGGCTTGTATACCTAGTGCTTTTCTTTTAAGCACAATTCATATTTTAAGCACACAACACAAATTACCATAAAAAAAACATTGCGGCCATCAGCATTGACACAACTCGTAATGCCATTTAAATTGAAAATAGGTACTAGGTACATAGTATAAAAATAAAAAAAACACAATTTTAAATAAAATCACAAAATTGAAATCTAATTTGCTGACTCGTTCATACAAATCTCGTAAATTTTGTATGAACGCGTGAGCAAAGGTTTTTTAAATGCTTCCTTCGTGAAAACTACGGTATGTAAACTACCAACATTTATTGTGCACCAATTTAAAGCTTATTTAATCAGCTAACGAATTGAATAATAGCAATACGGTTGACTAGTTCTTGATTGGTGTCAAATTTTGGAGTCATATTTGTAGGTAATGATATGATAAAAAATCAAGCGTTCCTAATTATCGGGCCATCTACAAGTCGAAAAAAAATCTTTACTCTTAGGCAGAATTACGCGCTCTGCGTAATTTCATGTTAGTCGCTTTTTTCAACTAGCACAGTCATGTTGGCCATTTACTATAAGACATTAGTGAAACAGTTCTAGGAGCGAGTGTGTTAATATATCAATGACTGTACTGTTTGATTAATGACTAGATTTTGCGCGCGACTTCGTCCGCGTAGAAGTCGTTTATCGCTATTCCCTCTGGAACTGTTCAATTATTCGGGATAAAAATTAGCCAGATCCATTCAGCCGTTTTGGTGTGATTGAGTAACAAACATCTATCCAACGTTTCACATTTGTGACATTAGTATTAGTCGGATTACCTTTTGATTTATACGAGTTTTAAGGCTTGCCAAAGTCTGCTCCTCCAATTTAAGAGACCGTGCGTGATTTTCCCACCTCTCATAGTAATGCAAATACTTCTTCAATGCCTCACGAGCCTAGGACAAATTACAAGAAATATATTATAAGCTTATATTATTTTACTAACTTCTGCCCGCGTTTATGGGAACTGTTACATTTTCCGGGATAAAAGTAGCCTATATGTTAATCCAGGGAATAAACTATCTCCATTACAAATTTCATCCATATCCGTCAAGCCGTTGCACCGTGAAAGAATAGGTAAAAAGATTAGTAGGAGACATTTTATGAAAATTCGTCTTTGGACAGCAAGATTTTTGAAAACTTAAGTAATCCTACTAATATTATAAACGCGAAAGTTTGTTACTCATTCATGCAAAAACTACTGGACGGATTTAGGTGAAATTTGGAATGAAAACAGCTTATACCTTGGATTAACACATAGGCTACCTTTCATATCGCTATTCCCTCGGGAACTGATTTATACGCGTACGAAGTCGCGGGCGGAAGCTAGTATTATTTATTATAATTAATAAGATAGGATAGGATTTACAATTGTGTTTAAAGCCCTCAAATCCGTACCTGTGCATGCTGATTATCGTTAGTTAAATTAGGATCTTCTTTATAGCGACTGCACTCATAGTATTCTGAACCGTGCATCTTCCAATCGCCGAGGCAAACCCAACAGAAGTCATGTCGGCAAGCCCCACACTGCATGTGATTGCAGCCCCCATTCTTCTCTATGCATATCTGGCACTTAGGGCAGTCCTAAAAATATATAGACAATATACAAAATGAACATTTAGGACCAGGCAATAAACAAAATGGACAATGTTATGCATGTATCAGTTTTGAGCTGCTTGTGCATTACAAATAAATAATTTACCCACTTTTTATTACCGAGGACCTTTATAATGCCGCAAAGGCGATACAATCAATACACATTATTATTATTTTCTTAGAACAGCTTTTTAAAAAATAAGTCTAGAGACATTTTAGAAACAGTTTCCTCATTCCTTTTTTAAACTTGTGTATGAAAAATGGTCACTAAGGAATGACTAATCGTCATTAAACCGAGTTTGAGTGCAGCCGATAAACATAGGCAATGACAAATTGCGTAATAGAGGGTTCCGAAGTCAAACTAGGAAAGGAACCCTTATAGTTTCGCCATATCCGTCTGTCTGTCTGTATGTCGCACTCACTATTTCTCGGAAACTATCAGTTATTAAACTTTAATTGTGTAAACACATACAGGCCCATATTGATACCGCGCACTGAGGTCAATGATAAAATATTATGTATCATTATCAATTTGAAGATTTGGGGGACTGTTTAGGGTACATTGGAAAAGCTCTAAATGTACTATTTTCGCCAGGAATACGTGTCACCCACTACAACCAAAACTACAAGTTTTTTTTTATCTTAAATGAAAGCGCACATAAGGAATTAAAAAGAAAAACCAACACGACTAAGTAGACTTGATTGGTTCTCAAGGTATAGGCGAAGTGTTTACACATACTAGAAATCATTAATAATTCTAAAATGATATGAATATCATTACCAAATAACTTTAATTAGATAATTAGTTAATACCTGTAGTTTTTCGAGAGTTTTACTGATTGTAGTAATGGTGTCGAAACCTATACTGAGCATGGTCCGACATGCTTGCCCGGTTTTTAGTTAAACTTTAGAAATTATGTCATCAGTTTAACGGTTTGCGTGTGTAGTTTAGCTCAAAAGGTTATATCCAGAGCATGTTCACTTATGTTTAGCATGGACATGTCACCTTAGTATGTGCACTGATGTAGTTGGCAGTCTCAGAGTCATCAGCGCACTTGGTGAGCCAGCGGCGGATGGTGGTGCAGTCGGTGGGCGCGTGGTGCGGGGCGCCGCAAGAGAAACACGTGAGCAGCTCGCAGCCTGCGCACTCCACGCGGCGCGCGCCTTCACGCACCCACGCCTGGAATATCCACTGGACGGACAAATATAACATGAGAAACATACCCTAACACACCGCCTTAGCCTTTAAATATACCTATTTTGTTAACATTGTATTTTGTTTTGCCTTTTTTTATACAATAATTATAATTAAATTCACACCTACATGCAAACATGTTTTGCCAATCAATCAGTTGACATAACAAAGTGTTTTATTTATGAAAATAATTGAGCTTGATTTATATCTGTTTGGTAAATGGATTTATACCTGGCAGTTTGGACCAGGACAAAATCTAAGTTGTGGATGAGACTTGACATGATCCTTGAACATAAACTGCTGGTAGCGTTCTCTGAGTGCTGGTTTAGCCACATGAGACAACACAAAGTCCTCTGGGGCCCTCACTTCACAGTCCTGTGCCATACATTGAATAGTGTTGGATACACCTGAAAAATAAATAGGTTAACTCGCCTAATCAATGTTATTCTTCCAGTACTAGATATAGAATAGAATAGAATAGATATTTTTTTATTAAACGCTTACAAAAGTACACTTAAAACAAATGACACCTTAAACATGGGGTTGAAAAGGGCCCCTACTCAGCATTCTGCCGCAGTAAGCCGCGGCGCTGGTTTTCAGAGGGACCCTGACTTACAAAGTAACTTAAATATAAAGGGGTAACAGCACAATCATCAGCGACAATCAAAAATTAAACAATAAAAGAACTACATTTTGTTGTGTGACAACACTAGAACAACACAACATTTTCTGTTATGTCATTACAAGCACAGGCCAGCTTTATTTCTGGGTATGAATTACATATAATATAAATTTAAATTATTGTCATATTGATAATACAAACATATCATATCTTAAAGGCTTTAGAATAAAAAAAACTAACAATATGACTCATGGCCGATCGGAAGCAGCTACCTGACAGAACTCAGCACTGCCATACCACAGTTTCACACATGCATGATAAAATAAGCATAATGTAGTTATAATCTGGCTCCATAGTCCTCAGGTCCAAATTTCAGAGAGGGATTAAGATGGTGGTATTAATTACTTGTACATACCTTGTTATTAAGTACAGGAAATCAAAAGAAAATATGACAGAACACAACATAAAATAAATGAACACAACATAAAAGTTAAATTTTTCATAAAAATGTATGTAGTTCCAGGCAATTAATAATCACTAACAATTGGTATTCGTCGTGCAACTAAGGTGCGTCTGGTTCGAGCGTTGGTATTCTCAATATTTACGTACGGTGCCGAAGCTTAGAGCTTACGGAGTCGCGATAACAGTAAGATCGATGCTTTTGAAATGTGGTGTTGGCGAAGGTTGCTCCGCGTACCTTGGACTGCCATGCGAACAAACGAGTCGATCCTTAAAGAGCTCAACATTACGACGCGACTCTCCTCCATATGCCAGAAACGAGCCTTGAGCTTCTTCGGACATATTATGCGGTCCTCTAAGCATCATTTGGAGCAGCAAATTATTGTCGGGCAAATGGACGGAAGGCGTGCTCAAGGACGGGCACCTACAAGATGGTCTGACCCATTGAAGAAGGCGGTGGGCGGCAGCATGCACCGAGCGATCCACACTGCTTACGACCGCGCTGAGTGGAAAACCCTAACATGTGGTCGCGATCCTCAGCATTGAGGGAACGATGAAGAAGAAGAAGAACAATTGCACAAAAAAAAAAAACACTTACATCAACTTTATTTTAAGCATTAGCTATACCACCTGGGTGGCATCACTGAGGGAGGTCCCAGCTAAATGGGATAACTTATTGAGCCTTCACACCAACAATCAATAGCCTTTTCTTTAATGCATAGGTAAATGTAAAGGTGACTTTGAGTGCCTGATATAAATGACAAATGGCACGCAAACAATAATAAAATTCAGAGATTATCTAACCAACTAGGAATTGTAACCTTTTTTAATACCTAATCCGAAAGCAATAAAAATATCAACAAATTGTATCAATATTTATGTCAGTTCTTAAGTCTTTCCATCACTCCGTCACTCTCGCACTGACATTCTGGTCAGAAAGTGACTGATTTGTTATCCACATTTATCAAGATCAATATACATGACCATGTTAGGCCCCCCTGAAGTGGTACAAAAGGAAGCAAAAAGGTAATAACACCAAGTCACCAAATTAATAAATAACTAGGAGTAAAATAAAATGGTAGAAAGGATTTTATTAAATTATTTTATAATGCCCCTTACCTTGCATAATTTGTACTTCAAAGTGCATACCCCAACAGTCATTGCAAAAGTAGTGTCCACATGCAAGTGCGCTATACTTGTTCAAAGGAGGAGTGTTGGCACAAACAGCACAAGAGGAGCGGCTTGAACTGGCCTGTGCTGAAGGCACTCGTGGCTTCACCCGACTGAACAGCAGCACTTCATTTGCATTATTCTTATACTTATTTATAATCTCTTGAGCATTCCATTCATAGGCATGTAACATTACCTGTAAATTACCATCACTTTTGTATGACTTTAGCACCATAGTATCAAAAAGTAATTACATCAATATTTCTGACACATATCAAAGTTATCAAGCTTTACCTAAAATTAATTAGTAATAAGAAAACAAACCTTTGCGAGTGAAGGTGTAATCTGAAGGCTATTGCTGAGCAATTCTATTGATTCATTTAACAATTTCTCTACTTCTTCTACCTTGTGACAAGTGTATAAAAAATATTCAGGATCAGCCTTAATACGATCCACTGCTTCCATATCACAATCGTCTTGTTCTCCATAATAATCGTAGTCGTCGCCGTCATTGTCCGAATATTCCATATCAGATTCCGCAGACATTTTGGAGAATTGAGAATTGGATGGGATCGAATCTGATTGAGTTAGGTTGGTTGTACATCAAGACGCCATAATAATATTTAAATTCACTGAAAAAACAAGATATTTTAAATGAAATCAATAAAACACACCTATTCACAATCTGCATTTAACACTTTTAATTCCTCCTTACTTGTTTATTTCAGGAAAAATCTATCGTTTATTTACTACCGTTTTCTACCAAAAACTTGACTAGTGTTTCTACTTATAAATATTCTAATTCTACCATAACAGCCAAGATACTACTTTGAAGTTAGTTGATAACATGTTGTTTTTTATGTAAATGCATTATACGCAACTTTAAAGGTTTTATCCGCTACTCTTAATTAAAGTAAAAAACATTTTAAAGCCTGACAAGTTTCTATTTGGCCCTATTTTAATACAAACTTGTGATACCGATAAACAAAAATCCTCTCATTTTAGGGTAAAAGGTATGGCTACAAAATCTCATTTATGAAATAGTTAAAATGAAGTATGACCTAGTACATCTCATTCCCTGTGCTTATTAAAATGTTTGTTTCAAATAATTATTATATCTCTTCATACACGCCATGAATAACCTTGTTCAAACTGTTTGGTTGATAAATGTTAGCGATTTACGAACACTACAATATTTTATTATACTTGAGTTAATCCATTTTATCTTTGTAGGAATAAACACGAAAAAAATAATAAAAAAAAATCTTTCTCTTAAAAAAAGTAAAAATGAACATTCAAAGTAAATGTCGACATTACTACAAGTACGATATCGATACTCTCCTCTCTAGGTCTATATTGTCAAACATGTCATTCAAAGGTCACCTTGGTGAAGTTCATCTGTGACAGATTCAAATTCAAATAGATTTTTAGATTTAATTTTGGTGCGTATTATAAAGATAAAGATCAATAAATAACATGATGTGAAATTGAGCAATTCTTACTTCAATTAAAATATTGAAGATTTATTATGACTGTGTTGTATTATCAGTGATAAATTGTGTTGTGTAAGTTTTAGGTGTCGGGGGATAATATAACCCTTAATGATGGAAGTGGCTACTCAAAGGTTTATCGAAAGGGGCTCCCATAAGGGGAAGGGCCTCGCCGTGTTCACGAGTGGTGGAGATTCGCAGGGGATGAACGCAGCCGTGCGTTCGGTGGTGCGGATGGGTATTTACTTGGGCTGCAAAGTGTACTTCATCCGTGAAGGTTACCAGGGCATGGTCGATGGAGGAGACAATATCGAAGAGGCCAACTGGTCTTCCGTGAGCTCCATCATCCACAAGGGAGGAACTATTATTGGTTCAGCCCGGTGTATGGATTTTGTGTATGTTTATTTTGTTTGATGATATCTACAAACAATTTCTATTTACAAACAACTTGGGAACAGAAAGCCAAGAGTATTTTGCAAGTTTAAAGCATAATTTAATGTTACTTGTTTATTTCATCACTTTAACATTATTTTCGGTCCTATAGATTAATGATTAAATATGTTTAAATATATTTCTTGTGTAGTAAAGTCTGTAATAAGCTATTTTATCTAAAAAATATATCAGAATTAGGTTATCTGTTAGAAAAAGCTTATAAAATATAGACAAAAAGTAAAAACCTAGTGCTATAATACTTTTCAAAACCCCACATAAGTTAAACAAAATAAAATTGCCAATTATGATTTTGTGTAAATTAATATTATTTTAATTTTGTTACCTTGAACATTTTCTTTATCATAGGTTTCAATCAGTTTCAGTTTTCAGTCATATTTTTGTGAGGGTATAAATTTCATTTTGAAGAAAAAAAATGTATGAAAAGAAACCTATCCCATTTTACCTTCATCCTAAGAGTATCCCTTAATGAATATCAATTAATTATTTATTTTCATCAAGAAAGAGCCAACATACTTTAATTTTTTTTGTTATAATGTACTATCTTTGTACCATTATAACAAAATTCACCCTTTATAATGTACTTCTGTTAAGTTAACTTGTGTATGTCCCTAAGTTCAGTTTGCCTTTTTGCAAAGCCCCCTAATATTTTCTCAATTAAGTGATACAGTTTGTATCACTTTATGAACAACTTTTGAACAAATTGATGCTGTTGATGAGTGTCAGAGTATATAGTGCAGGAAATTCCACAATTTATCATATTTCATAGACTTGTAATATATTATCATAGATTTATATTCTTGAAACAGTAAGTTTATATTTTACAGAGCCCCAAAAGAAGCAAAACCTTTTGGTTCTTTATGACAAAAAAAGATGAATTACACAATGTTCTTTGGGTTGGTTTTATGGTGGAGCCTGTACAGAGGGGCGTTACGGAGCCTCAGGGCTCCACGGAGCACACCCTGAGAGTAGATATCATAGACTACAGCAGTTGCATATAATTACAATTACATAATATCAATTTACGTTAGAATTGTCGTAAGAGGCGACTAAGGGAATAAGGGCTGTAGTACTGTTAGGCGATGGGCTTGCAGCCTGTCACTAATACACTGGTAAACATCTTAACCTGATTGTGCAAAATGTGGTTACAGAATTATCAACAAGTTTTTTAAGTTGTTAGTAATTCTGTAGCTCTGCCTACCCCACTCTGGGAATGAAGGCATGATTTTATGTATGTATGTAAACTTCATTTTTAAACTAATGTTTATTGATGGTAATATGTACCTACCCTATCTCCTTCCTTAGAATTAAGCTATCTTCATAAGTAATTTCATTGAAATTGGTTCAACTGAAAAAGCGTTACAGTTATTAGTTTGTATAGTAAGTATGTATGAAATAATGCATAATTATAAGTATTTTTTATTTCCAGTAAAAGAGAGGGTCGCCTTAAAGCTGCTTATAACCTAGTTACCCGTGGTATAACCAATCTGGTGGTGATTGGCGGAGACGGCTCCCTCACTGGCGCCAACCTCTTCCGCCAGGAGTGGGCGAGCTTGCTTGATGAGCTATTGGAGAACAATAAAATTACCAAAGACCAGAGAGAGAAGTACAAGTTTTTGCATATTGCTGGAATGGTAAGTTTTTTACTATGACAAATGGGTAAGACCATATATTTTTTACTAGTGTATGAATTAATTTTGTAATTTTTAATTGTACATTTGTTTAGGTGGGTTCCATTGACAATGATTTCTGTGGTACAGACATGACCATAGGCACAGACTCTGCTCTGCACAGGATCATCGAAGCCATTGATGCTATTGTGAGCACTGCCTACTCGCATCAGAGAACTTTTATCATGGAGGTCATGGGTAGACATTGTGGGTATGTAAAAACAGTTCTTATTATCTTGTCTTTTGAAGGTGATTTTATTGTAACATAAATTGTGTGTTTTATGTATGTTCTTGAATTTTCAGAAAACTTATGAATGTGATAAAGAAGTTATGAATGTAATTTGTAGTTATTAAAATTTACATGCCCCACGAGAAAAAAATTGCTTAACAGGCCGTATACGAAATTTTGCCGATTTCGCTGTTTTACGTGATTTTACAGTTGAAATACTTTACCTCATCAATTTTTTAATGCGCAGTACGAAAGAAAATTTCGATTTTCAACGAATGCATGTGCTACTTTTTTGTTTTTATTATTTCATTTTGATTAATCGACCTGAAACCGGCAACTGTTTTGTGAATTTGGCTGTAAGAGGTTTAGAATATTGCATATTCACGAATCGTTTAACTTCTATAAGGTATGAAAAAATTACAATTTATTGCTGTTACGGTCGTCTAAAATATGTATGAATCACTTTTTAGCACCTTGATAATTTTTTTTTGTGTAAAAAAATAATTAACTTGGTAAAGTTTTATAGAAAATGGGCAAATAATTGTTTTTGATTTCGGCTACTTAAAACTCTCGTTAATAAAATTAAAACAACAGTAATAACCTTCAGTTCAAAATCAATCCATTACATTAAAAATACATCCAAAAAATATAAAAAATAGCACTATAATAATGTTTTAAAACAACCTAAATCTCGCATTATAATACTCGACATAAATAAAAAAAGTACCTTATTCGTAACCCATTTATTCGATCATTACTGAAATGATATTTCATGATGTGCATTTTTCACGAAGAGAAGCAAAATGGGCAAAATTTCGTATAAGGCCTCTTAAATATGTATTTGTTGGTTTAGATACCTTGCTGTGGTTACGGCATTGTCATCCGAAGCGGATTTTGTGTTTATTCCCGAGTCGCCTCCCTCGGTTGACTGGCGGGATAAACTTTGTGATAAGTTAGAACAGGCAAGCTTCAACACTTACATACCCTTGCCATTTGCACCTGTTGGATTTTCGCATTATCTTTGCATTCATGGTTTGACTCCTACATGTATACCATTTCATAACTGGTATTTCTTTAGTTTTCTTGCAGTGTACACCGCCCTATGTACGGATGCTACTTATAGCTTTATTTGCGAAGAACCAGCGCCCCTCAATTGGGATAAAAAGTTGTGTGCAAAAATAGCCGAGGCAAGGACTTAAATTTTATTTATGTGGGAGCAGGATCACTTATTTCATTTACCTCTATTCACATCATATATCCAGTTGGTAGATTTCGCTGGGGATTTATACCTATCCAATGGTGGTGTTAAACCTCTTTACTTACTGATCATGTGGCTCAGAGAGCAGGTGGGTGCGCTTGCATGATCCAATACCCGCGGGCCGCTTGTTACAGTTACCTGGCACTTGTGGCCGCTCTGGCGAGCGAGGCAGACCAAGTGTTCATTCCTGAGGACCCTGTTCCCAATAATTGGGTTGAAAAGCTTTGCAAACGATTGACACAGGTACGCAAGCTTAATTGAGTGGCTCTGTGCACATATAACACGCAATCACATTAGGCAAATAATTATTTATTTTTGCTTCAGTAGGCTCTGCAAATCATCTCATTGAATATGAGTATTTTGAGGCACTTGGATGATTTCATTCTTAATTAATTCAATCTAACCAATTGAACGAAGATATTTCCAGTTACTTCATCGACCGCATTGCCAGGACGACTTGTTAAATTGCTGAATTAATTTATGCAAATGAACTTCAACTAGTAAAGTTTGGTGACTTATAAACATTTCTCTGTTCTGTGTTTGGTTGTGTGTTGTTTGTCATCTTACGCTCTACCTGCCTACTGTAGACCTGTAGACTAGTTTTTTATGTTTCTTGAATTATACATAATTTATTGTGGCATGAGTATACTTTTAAATATATGGAGCTATATTTTGAAGTAGGTAATGGATGAAATTAGATATAAATAGTTAGATTAGTTAGCAAACGCACTATATTTGTAACTGCTTAGTCAATGCATCAAACCTGCATGTTAATATTATTTATAATGTTCCGTAAATATCCACAAACTCAGCTTATACAGTAACATGCATGCTGACACATTTACTTATATAATAGTAAAAACATAATGTTCTCGACTATGAACGTGCATGGAACGAGGAATGCCTAAAAACATACATAAAAGCATAGTAAGGAAACTTGTTTTCTTATACGCTTTAGGTATTCACCTGTTAGTGTTACCCTTCTCGAAAATAATACATAACTTACAAATACTACGTACCTACAACAAAAACAGTTTAGGAGACAATAACACAAAAAGCAATTTCCAGTTATAAGTTATAACACATAATTACTTTGATAGGAGAGGAAATCGGGCCAGCGTCTGAACATCATTATAGTGGCGGAAGGAGCGATCGATCGCGAGGGCAAGCCGATCACGGCTGAGCTGGTAAAGAACGTCGTGGTGGACAACCTGCAGCAGGACACGCGCATCACCGTGCTGGGGCACGTGCAGCGGGGCGGGTCGCCTTCCGCGTTCGACAGGATTCTGGTAGGGAATGCTACTACTTTCTATCCTATGAATGTTATGAATGTGAAGGTTTACGACGATATTTGGATGTTTGTATCATGGATTAAATGCATAAATGACTGAACGAATTTGGATTGAATTTGGCTCATAGTCTATGACAAGCACACCAAAAAAGGCACATGGCGTCGAGTCGCATAATCCTTTCCTACTCAATTATCAATTAACTATATTATTATAGTGAATGAATTAGTATTAGTATGTTAATATTAAAATAATATTATAAATGTGAAAGTTTGGATGGAGAACGGTGAAACGGATCTGGATGAAATTTGGCACAGAGAGATCTAAGTAGGGACTGGGATGGGTCTAGAGACTGGAATAGCACACTTTTTATCCCGAAAAAATTGACAGTTCCCGAGGGAACAGCGATTAACGACTTCTACGCGGCCGGAGTCGCGGACAAATGCAAGTTAAAAGCTTAAATTCGGAGTGCACAGACTGTACCTATTTTTGACGTTTTCGGTGGGAAGCTCTAAAACGACGACCGATCACGGCCGCGGCTGGGCTGTGGCGTAACTGTCAGTAAATTTAAATTGCCGGGTAGGCAAAGAGTTGCTGTTTAAAAAAAAAACAAACTATGTAATACTTGTACTTGTTACTATTTAGTTATGTGATTATTTCGATCGATTGTTCACCTTTAGGGGTACGTTCAGCTTTTGGTTACCCGACCCTATATACTTAAAGAATGAGGCCTCTAATTCTTGCTGATACACTCAACTGAATAATATGTTAAGTGCTATTGTATAATTGCTGAGGAATGCTGAATCTTTTAAAACACTGCAAATCGACTCTTGGAATGGACACGGCGCGTTTTTGGCACGCGCCGACTGTGTTATTTGAATGCGATTTCAGAAACGCGATGTAATTTCACTTCTATTTTAACTTTGTTTGTACTCGTACTATTGTGTGAATGTAAAGTACCGGCAGTTATATGTTACTTACTCAATTAGTACTTAATGTAATCTTTTACCTACTGGTTAAGTAATGATATTCCCTAGGGTTGCCGCATGGGTGCAGAGGCCGTGATGGCTCTGATGGAAGCGACTCCTGATACTGAGGCCTGCGTGGTGACCCTAGATGGAAACCAGGCTGTGCGCCTTCCCTTGATGGAGTGCGTCCGTCGCACCAAAGCGGTCGCTCAGGTAAACTACTATTCCAAGTAGTTATTAGTATTTGTTCCTGAGTCTTGGATGTTTTCTATGTATTTAAGTATATATTTCTCTATCTAAGTATGTTTATCGTTGTCTAGTACCATAGCACAAGCCTAGAGCTTAGTTTGGGACTAGGTCGATTTGTGTGACATTGTCCCGTGATATTATTATTATTATTATTATAAACATCGAGAGTGTGCAATAATAGTAGTTTATGCAACTGATGCATAATGAGAGGCTTTAAAATACGAGTGTGGTTTTATTATAGGATGTGTGATCAAACGTCGTGCGGTTTATATTTTAAAAAACATACTGAATTGACGTTTCGAGTCGATAACAGATTTAATATCTATGAATACTAGAATAGAGATCTTCTTGAGTTTTGACAGCTGTTCCAAATGTAAACTCATAACCTTACCAAAATCTATACTGTAATAACATTACGGTACAGATTTTACCTACTACCACAGACAAGAATGTACTCATAGTAAAATTGGTTGTAATAATGCTGGTCATTTCCTTCGGGTTTTGAACGTATAATAGAGGACTTATGATATGTGTGTAGATCTAACATTATAAAATACGGGCTGACGCTGCGCTACTGACGCGGCGTCGTGTAGTATTTATAAACAAAAGCCTTCAGTTTGACTGACTACCACCATTTTTTTTATTACTACCTTATCTTTAAATCATCAAGGAGTTTACAAACTAATTAAATTCGTACGTACAGGCATCATCAAATACAATCTTGTAACAGCCAAAGTGACCAGTTAATTCGTAACACCATATATTTTGTACGGTGTGACGTACCATTCGGATATATGTGATGCTGACTGTACACAACACAGTATTCTTAACACTACATGCGTACGTACAACGATATATAACACAATATATATTTTTATGTTTGTGGGGTACTTAGATGCGAAACCCTCGGTGCTCGGGTCTGACTCGCACTTAACCGGTCGTTGCATTGTGCCAAAGTTAACGTAATCATGACAATTAATACTGCTCTTAGTTTTAATTACGCTTGAAATTCGTGAATTTGTGATTGGATTATGTCTACCCATGTACCGTCTACCTATTTGTGCCGTCGGAGTCTAGACGTATCGATTTTAGCGTCGCGCGGATCGCTTCTTGCCAACGATTAATCTATCCTATTCAAAAGTAGGGTTAAGTAGTGAATAGAAATTCCTTTTTGCCTTTTTATATTGATTTTAAGAGTAAATACTTTTATCTTTTGATATAGCAAGTCGGCTTGTATCTTTACTCATTGTGTTACTGATTCGGTTGGAAAAAGAGACGATATGAATTGGTAAATACGTTTTGGTTTTAAGTGGAGGAAATATGCTACATGTTCTATAGTAATAAAACTAATAAATGTTATTACTGAATAAACAATTAAGGCTCCGCTTATTTGCTTGCTTTCTTCTTGTGACCCCCTCTTACCGTGTACGTTCACGGATCCGAGATGTAAGCTATTTTAGTTAGGACCTTTGAACGTGACTTTTTTTTTTTTTATTTGTTTTTATATTTTAATGTTGTAAAGGTATGGCTTTTTTGATTTGGTGTGTGGCAAGACATCTCTGATAGTCATAAGCGAAAACTGCAAATTATAATTTATGCTAATAATAATAAAAAAAATGCATCCTTTGGGGTGAACACCACACAAAAACCTAATATACTATATATACATGTATCGTGTAGGCTATGGCAGACAAGAACTGGGATCTGGCCGTGCAGCTGCGCGGGCGCAGTTTCGCACGCAACTTGGAGACGTACAAGATGCTGACCCGCCTCAAGCCGCCAAAGGAGGCTTTCGACGCCGAAGGCAAACCTTCTGTAAGATTTAATTCTTTATAGCCAGGAAGAATTTTGCTTAGATTATTAATTTATATTTACGCTAACAAAAAACAAGTGGTCCTGCCGCTTGTGCTTGGTAGGTGATGAAAAGGAAGCATTATCGCTACGGCTACATGATAAATCCTAAAGTCACCATAGGCTCCACAGTCTTAAGCCTACACAAGTAGTTTCATGGTTTATTTTTCATTTAACCTCAGTCTTTCGCTCATTCCCCAAATGTTAATGCGGGGTGCATTTACCTAATGATCACGATCGTAGTAGAGGAAACAACCAAATAGATTGTAGAGATATCCATTTCGAACGCTCTGACTGGTAATTCCCCCTCGTTCTGCTAAATGGTCGAACGGTTGCCGTTAAATGGTGGTTGTATGTGGCAGGAGGGCTTCACGCTAGCCGTGGTGCACGTGGGCGCGCCGGCGTGCGGCATGAACGCGGCCGTGCGCTCGTTCGTGCGCAACTGCATCTACCGCGGGGACACCGTGCTCGGCGTGCACGACGGCATCGAGGGCTTCATCAGCGGGAACATCGTCAAGATGGAGTGGTACGTGCTCGCGGCTCTACGCACTCGGAGAGCGCTCTCCTTGATGCGCTACTGGTTTCAACTTTTTTTTTGTACCGATGGAATGGATTATTTATAGGTCTTATAGGTGACGTGGTGACGACGCGTGGGCAAAAATTTGCGTGCCGAGAGCAAGTATTCCTGAGTTTTGGATGTTTTCTACATATTTCTCTATATAACTATGTTTATCCTTGTGCAGTACAAGCCTGTGGCTTCGTTTGGGACTAGGTCAATTTGCGTGAGATTGTCTATCAACTCGACTGTAAAAAATACATGACCGAATTATAAAAATTCTGCAGTTTAAAGGTAAGCAAGTAGAGTGTGTTTCTTAAATGTGATCTGTTAAATCTCCCAGGTCCGACGTGACGGGCTGGGTGGCGCAGGGCGGCGCGTTCCTGGGCACGAAGCGGACGCTGCCCGGAGACAAGAAGAGCGAAATCGCCGCTCGCATCAAGCAGTTCAAGATCCAGGGCCTGCTTATTATCGGAGGATTTGAGGTAGCTTTCCAATGTTTTTCACTACGCACGCTCTAAAATGACTCATAATCAGAGCCCGGACGACGGGAGCAAAAATGCACTTTTCACTAGTGCTTAATTAAAAATCGACTATTCTATCGACATCCATACGAACAATTTTTTAATCAGAAATTTATTGATCAAACTTATTATCTTACATGTCAGGTTGTTACACAATATTAAATCAGCTACCTAGGTTATTTTATTATATATTATTTCAGTAAACTAATTACCTACTTACTATGACAAAGTACAGAAGTAATTCATAACATAACCACTATGAATTATTTAAAATTGCCCCGATTACTACAGTAGATTTAGAACGGTCCTTTAGTTGGCTGAAATGAAATTTATCACCTAGGCGAAGAAGTTTAAAATCGGAAAATGTAGGAAAAATACTAATTGTTAATTACGAAAATTATATAAATAATACAAACAGCTCATTTTAATTTTGTTTACAACTACCTATAAGTTTTCTGAATTTCGTAACGGTGGTCCAGTACATCGTGCTTTTTATCGACTTATAAAATGTGTCCTCGCACTATTGTGACGTCAACACATAATTTCTCCCGTCGTCCGGGCTTTGCATAATAGCCATAGGTGGACTAAAATAAATAACATATTTAATCCCTAGGGAGTAAAGTGTCACTTTAGTCCCTAGGGACTAAAGTAATTTTCTTTTTATTTCCTTATATAAGTAAAAGCCATGGAAAACCACAAACATCCAGATACATGATGCCATTTGATGATGTTTCCTGCATTGCAGTGATGGATGGAGAGTAAAAATGATGTTATAATTTATGATTTATTTTCTCGCATTCGAATTTAACTCTTGACTAAAATGCCACTATGACACTCGGAACGAACTATTTGCTCGGGTAGCTAAATGTCTCGTGTCCTTTGATAAACAATCTACTATTTTTTCTCGCAATCTAAGTGAAAAGTAGAGTGTTTATTTATCTCGAGGCTAAAAAGCCATAATGGCACCCGGACTCCATCCACCCTCGCTGTGCTCGGGTGGATAAATATCTCGTGTCATAATGGCTTACTTTGGCTATAATTTTTTACTATATTTATTTACTAAGGCTGTAATTATTCCAAGATTTTGAGAATAATGAAAGCTCCTACTTGATTATTGGTGAAATAATTGTTTTTAAAACATATGATCAATGCAAGTTTTGTATCACTCTAATTACACTTATGGACGTGTATGCTTGAGTTAGGATGTTTGATACTCCTTCACGCTGAAACGGCTGAACGGATTTAGATGAAACATGGAAAGGATATAGCTTAATATTAGACCCTGAATTACACACATAGGCGACGTTTTATCCCGAAAATCACTGTTCTCGGACTGATTCCTGTGTGCAGACAGAAGCTGTAGCTTAATAAAAACCTCTGTGTTTTCTCAGGCGTACCAAGCCGGTCTGGAGTTGTACGAGTCCCGGGCGCAGTTCCCCGAGTTCCAGCTGCCGCTGGTGGTGATCCCGAGCACCATCAGCAACAACGTGCCCGGCACCGACTTCTCGCTCGGCGCCGACACCGCGCTCAACGAGATCACCGAGATCTGCGACCGCATCCGCCAGTCCGCGCAGGTACCACGCTGTGCTCAACTGACCAGGGCTGAGATTCTACTAGGTAAAACCACATTGTCTTTGAAGTGTTTCCGTATTGTCAACGTTTTGATAACTCTTATTTACTTGATAGTAACGGCGACCAAGTTAGAAACAATACTAAAACACGTCACAAGCAATATCGTTTTGATCCAGTAGATAAGAGGCCTAGGTTAATCAATCATCGAGACACACTTAAAAATATGTGGCAATCCAGAGACCTTTTTTAGGCCACTGGTCCTCAAAATCGCTTACAATGACAATGTTTCCCTTGCATTCCCGTCTAACTTTTTGGTGCACCCTGTGCAATTGTAGAATCTATAACCTACTGACATTAGGCAGTCTCAGTCTGTTGATTCTTTCATAAATAGAGTGGAGAAGTCCTGGCTTGACACTTGTTTTTAGCAATTTCAATTTGGGTACAATATACCATAATTTATTTTAGTGTTGTACTTATTTAGCTATTCGTTGTCATTATTTCTCAATCGATTAGAGGTTAACTAGAAGAGATCCCTTAAAGGGATAAGTTCGCCTTTGTACCTACAAAGGCCGGCTGGGATGTACCTACATCCCTGCTATGTTTTTGTCTATTTTATAATTGTTCTCTTTTGTTTGTGCAATAAAGTGTTTACATACATACATGAATTTTCTCTTAGTTCGCATAATCTGAATTGAACTCATACGACGCATTGGCCTAGTTGGTGACCTTGCCTACGAAGCTAGCTGTCTCGGGTTCGAATCCCGGTACGGGCAAATACTTGTGTCTTGATTGTTTTCTGTTTATTTAAGTATTTATTTCTATTTATAAGTATTTAGATCGTTGTTAATTACCTACCTTAGTTGTAACTAGGTCAATTGGCGTGAGATTGTCCCATCCTGTTTTTTTTATGTCGACGAAAGCTGACATTGATAATAACGAGTTCATTTGTGATTTAACTTATATCATACTTAGTGGATGTGTTTGTCTACTCAGGCTGGAAACTGACCTGTGATCCCAAAGAACGTTTGCCATCTCTTTCGTATAAAAAAATCATATGAAATTAAGACGCGTAGTGTAGTGAAGACAATCTCAATTAATCACGTCTGTAGAACTTATTAAAAAGTTTTGTGACTGTCGCAAGTATTTCAACAAACAAACTCGTAGGTATTTCAGTAAGTCATTCCGATCTCTGATGATGATTTTGTTTGGCAGGGAACCAAGCGCCGTGTGTTCGTCATCGAAACCATGGGAGGCTATTGCGGTTATTTAGCAACGTTGGCAGGTACGTTTTTTGTTGTAACTATTGCACTCCTTCATGTTGCTTTCATAAATTATACATATACAGAAAGTTGTATTGTGTTTCTTTTATTTGGCTAGGCTTGGCAGGCGGTGCCGACGCGGCCTACATCTACGAGGAAAAATTCTCAATCAAGGACTTGCAACAAGACGTGTACCACATGGCGTCCAAGATGACGGGCGGCATCCAGCGCGGGCTCATCCTGCGCAACGAGAAGGCCAACGACAACTATAACACAGACTTTATTTACCGCCTCTACTCAGAGGAGGGCAAGGGGCTCTTCACCGCCCGGAGTAATGTGCTGGGTATACAACTTTTGTTTTGAAGTTCTCACAATTCTATATATGATCAAGGGTTTTACAATAAATAAATGTATTAAGTTGCAAACGTATGTTAACATCTTATAATTTGCAGAAAAAATTATGGATACTTAGTGTATACTTATTTTCGCCATAGACCGTACTTTAAAAAAAGTGTCATGATTTCAAAGTAATTTCTTGGATGTTTTCAATATATTTAAGTATATATTTCTCTATATAAGTAAGTTTATCTTTGTCTAGTACCCATAGTACAAGCCTAGAGCTTAGTTTGTGACATTGTCCTGTGATATTTATTTATTTAAAACTATCACCAAACTTCTAAACTGTTAACTCCCACGCCGCCGTCTTCGATAGGGTTTCGGATCATGGTGGGCGTAGCTACGCGTAAGATTGCGCAAAATTAGTCAGCCAGTTTGAACTTTTGGATTATAATTATAAATGTTGTTGTTGGGTGACCAGGCCACATGCAGCAGGGCGGGTCGCCGACGCCGTTCGACCGCAACATGGGCACCAAGATGGCCGCCAAGTGCCTGCACTGGCTGGTGGAGCAGCAGGCGCGCGCGCCGCAGGCCGCCACCGCCTGCCTGCTCGGCGTCGTCAAGCGCCAGTACAAGTTCACTCCGCTCGAGGATCTCAAGGCGCAGACCAACTTTGCGTGAGTTTACTCATTGACAGCTACGATGCAGATTATAAAGGGTAGAATCAGAAATTAGGAGATCCGCATAATAACTAAAGTTACATTGACATTGCTCTGCGAGCGGTAAACCTTAAGTGGCAGTAGTGGCGTGCTCGTAGAACCGACGGCCGTTGGGGTCGGAAGGTTCTGGATTGGCGCAACGCTGGCAGTCCATCCACAAGGACCGACTATCTGATAAGGTTCTGGAGCGAAGGTTCAGCGGTGGACGTGTTTCGGCTGACGTGCCTTCTTATCTTACCCCAGGTATAGGCTTACCCGTAAGGCCCCGGGCCAGCTATAAACAGCATGCATTTCCTTATTTGCTTTCTATACTGGGACTTAAGGAAAAGGGATAGGATCGAAAACCGAAAGACTTACATAACATACATAAAGTCACGCCTTCATTCCCAGAGTAGGGTAGGCGAGGTGGAGAATAACCAACAACTCTAAAAAACTTGTTGATAATTCTGTAACCACATAAAAACAACATAAACACAAGCTCATAAATACTTTTATATGGATTTATTGAAAACGCCAAATCTAACACACGTATTTAAAGACACGAAAAGTAATTAACAGAGGGCAGAATTTCTCATGGCAAAAATTGAAATGTCATAGGGATAGAACATTTTGCTTTATCGACTTATCCAGTTATCGATATTGTGATTAACTAATCTCTTTGTTATTTTAGTTTTGCTTTTATATTAAAATGTAAATGTCATTATTGATTTTTTGTCTAAAACACATGTCTTTATTAACGGTAAATAACAAATGAAAATAAAGCTAAACCTAAGACATAGAACTATACAATAATAATGAAAACTACGCCTACATTTCCAAAAAACTATATTAATCTAAAAGACCGCTACTATTGCATTGTTCATATTGGAAAATTATTTTGCTAGTTTAATGTATCGATAGGAGGTATAATTCTATTTGGTAAAAGATCTTGTGCTACGTGAACCCGAACTACTTGTCGATAGTCGATAAAATACTTCGTTTTATCCCTATGACATATCAATTTTTGCCATGAGAAATTCCGCCCTCTGGTAATTAATTAAGAAATGATTTTAGTATGACTTTTGACATTACTATTATTCAAGTAATAAATACGGGTGTAAGTGTCGGTGTATAGAATTGAAAAGCGTATGATGAGTATTTTTGTTATTCCTCATCAAACAACGCAGAACAAATCAGACAGAAACATTTTAGTATTTTTTGAATGAATGTACACAATTTCTTTTATTTAAACTTGTAATGCTTGTACAAGCTTCACCTTATTTTTCAGTCAAAGAATACCAAAGCAGCAATGGTGGATGAAGCTCCGTCCGCTGCTCCGTATCCTCGCGAAGCACGACTCCACCTACGAGGAAGAGGGCATGTACATGACCGTCGAGCAAGGAGAGATCGACTCAGAGCATGTCATTTAAATCTACTAGCTTGACCGCTATAGGGCGAGCGGTGACCCCTCCCGCGGCCTGCGAGTACAAGATCGACCGATCACTCAGTGCTTTATGATTGTGTTGACGCTCGCCTGAGAAGTCAAGCTTTAATATCTCCGCTGGAGTGGCCATGTAGTTTTTTTAATTTTTAGTCTAAAAATCTAGTTAGTGGTTATTACTACCATAACACTAACAGCTTTACACGTAGGTGTTCAGTTGAAGTAGACAATTCAATTGTGATTAGTTTGTGATTTTGATTTTATATTTTTTATAGAGATTCATTTGTTCAATCATTTTAATATTTATACAAATTTAAACACGCTTTGTATATCGATTGTGAGAATGTAGTAGGAACGCATCATTCGCTTTAAACTTATCAATACCCAGTTTGGTATTAATAATAGTAACTAAGTACAAATGGGTTTTTTTTATCTCTAAAGGAATACAGAATACCAATGAATGAGTAATGTTTAATGGTATCCAAATATGATCTCTGATCACACTTAGTCTCGAATTCTTAAACACAGCACGCTTCACAATCAAGCGGTGAGTTTGCTTTTGCTAAACTTAAATTGGTTGATTATTAAATACTAGAGCAATTTAATAATTTCTCTCTGTTTATTTTTGATACGTTTTGTTGTATTTATTGATGTAAGACAAGCGTTATTATGACGATATATCAACACTTCACACGTGAATCGTATTTAAGAGTATTTTAGAAGTACCGACAAATCACAACTAATCAATGACATAATATTATTTTTATTCTAATGTAGTACTTAAGGTTTCTAGTGTAATAGAAAAATATATTGAAAATAAGTTCACTAACAGTATTTTTTGAAATTGAAAGGTATAATGTACGATCTTATGTTAGAGCCCTTATTGATCTTGATGGAGATTATTTATTCTAGCAGCTTTTAAAGAACCAACAACAAAGTCGGAATATTCGAATATAAATGTTGTTAAATTGTGTTACATTTTATAATAAATGTATTCACTCTCGGAATTAATGATTTTTATTTAAGTCTAAAAGCGCAAAGTTTAATGTATCCCAAGTAAAAACTTATCACACTGTTACGAATACGAAAGTTCATGTGTGCGACTTAGTATGTTTATTACTCCTTTACGCTTAAACGGCTGAACGGATTTGGATAAAATTCGGAGTGAAGATAACTTGTACCTTGAATCAACACAATATGTACTGAAATTTATAGTAGTGGCGTCACGTTGGCCTAGTTGGGAGTGACCCTGCCTCCGAAGCCAGCGGTTCTGGGTTCAAAACCCGGTAAGGGCAGATATTTGTATGATGAGCGCGAATATTTGTTCCCGAGTCTTGGATGTTTTCTATGTAAGTAGATATGTACTTCTCTAAATAAGTATGTTTATCGTTGTCTAGTACCCATAGTACAAGCAAAGTGAAATAAAGAAAGAAAGAAAGTAAAACATTTTGGGATTTTCCACACTGGATGCGTTTTGCGGTCTGCGGTCCACAACAAATTTGTTTAGGTGACCGGACCGGAGACAGCAGAACGCATCCAGTGTGGCAAATCCCTTATTCACAACAATAAACACACTGGGGTCAGGGATAAAAGAATAATCATCTTTAAATAAAAGGACGACAGACTCAATGGTAGTTGTCCCAACTCAGCATGTGCTGGCTGTGAAGCCAACGCTGGTCTTCCGTTAGTACCACGCGGTGAACACACGGAAAGTCAGTCAGTCAGTCGGACAGACATTAGGTACGCTACAACAGTAACTATGTTACATCAAACGAGTGTGTCAGTCGTTTGCAAGAAAGAGCGGCCAGCAACATAAATTGAAAAGAGACTTCCACTTGTGGCACAAGCAACAAGCTTTCGTGAAATGGGTCCCCAGAGGCCCGTTTCTCGAAGCTACAAGTTACAAATTACAAGCGGAGGTCTCTTTCTAACTTCTTTTGTTAGAAAGAGACTTCCGCTTATAATTTGTAACGTGTAGCTTCGTGAAACAGGCCTCAGGTGGCAACCAGTGTAAACGGACTACATAATAATACTCTTACCTACTAATATTACTAGTACATAATTGAGTTAAATATACTAAGTGTAATGTGTGGCGCAACGCGTCCCTTTCGCAAAATGACCCGTTCGCAAAACGTTCCTTCGTTACATGCATTACGTGAGGAGGTAGTCCCGTGTAATGAACATTTAATGCTTCGACTTTGCATGTTATTATCGCTACCACAGAACTATATAGTTCTGTGATCGCTACGATTGTTCCCAGGAGAAGACTCCTACACCAGTATTGAGTAATAGTAATGTCAAAAGTCATACTAAAATCGTTTCTTAAGTCATTACTTTTGCTTAAGTAATAAGTAATAAATTAAGAGAGAGCACGATTCGAATTCCTATGTGTTCTTGTTTAACCAATTTTAATCGAATCGTGTGGACGTTTCATTTTATAGAAGAGAGAACGTCTGGGAGCGAATGCATCTTGGCTAGGCCCTCTGGTCTTTAAATACGGGTGCTAGTCTCTACTTAAACAAACTTTTTACAGACGGGACATTTTACGAATGGGTCATTTCACAGACGGGACGTTATGCGAAAGGGGCGTTATGCAGTAGCGACTTTCAGCGAAAGGGGCTTTCTCAGAAGAGACGTTTTGCAATAGGGTAGGTCCCTTTTGACAAAGGGACGTTTTGTGAATGAGGTATTTTACATAAGGGACCATTTGCAGAGAAGACGTTTTGCGAATGGGACGTAATTTTGGTGGACGGACGTTTTGCGAGTGGGATGTTATGCGCCCTAATAACGCATTTGAAGTCTAAGGATTGTAGTCTTGAGTATGAATTCCATCTATCACCGCGTCTAACCGTTTTTTACCAACCAAAAAATAATAGGGTTAAATGTGAAGAATAATGAGGGCGCTGTTCGAATTGATATTGGCAACGTGAACCAATTTTTACCCAAAAACTAATTTTAATGTGGTAGTTGCCATTTCAGAATATGGTAAGGTCCGACTTGTAATCAAAGACTATTATTGTATACTTTTAATTCTGTTAAGTAAAATAAAAACCACTATTGTCAAATCGGAAAATAATGATACCACATAAAAGCTAATAGTGGTGCACGACTCCATTCACAAAGTGAATGATTTGACAATGAACAAACTAAAATGGTACAGTGCCCCAAAAATTTGATTGGCTGACAAGAAAAGTTTTGTAGCAGAAAATAAATATTATATAAGTTCTACAACGTAAACAACTTATTTCTACATCTTAGTGACTGAATCACCCCGTCACTTTTTTGCAAATTAGTTACGCATTGAGAGCAAAATACGAATTTAGACTTAAAGATTTCCAAGTTAAGCCGGGACTCTTCCTACGTACCATTCCATTAATAACTCCTTACGTCAAACAAACTTTTGTTAGTTATTTAAAGTAATTTAATAGCTTAAGTAAGTATGTGCACGTATGTGTAACAATAAGAAAATTTTAATATTTATTTCTATTATATAATTAGACCGATGCTGTATTAAAAATATCCTACAATTTCGATTATTCAATGTTCAAGTCGCTTAACTATTCATACATTTTTCACCATTTGTTTGTAACACTGAATATGTCAATTTACTAACTGAATAAAATTAAAAGTCCAACTGTATAATAGTTTACCTCGTTATATAGATAATATGGTCACGAAACCCCGGTTAATACAAATACATGAAAGATAATATAATGATGTCATTAATAGCTGTACTCTATATAAAACACATGATTTTGAACTCTTATTGATTTTGATAGTTACTTTAACTGCTCGACTTTATTCTGAACGAAACAGGAATGCTTAGTACTTCCTTAGATAATCTATTCCTATTTTGAGATGAAAACCGTAAAAGAAATTCCAACACGTGTAGAAAAAACATTAAATATTTAACATTATATAAATTTGCAGTTTGTGTTCTTTGATAGAGCTAAAGAATTAAAGGAATTGGTACTTGATCTAATAGGGTGCCAACACAACAATCAACAAACGACAGCGCTGTTGACGTGCGTAAAGTGAAAGTGTCACGTCGGCCAATTTACTGTCAGTTCAGTAATATTTTTGTTCAGATATAATTTCTTATTGGCTGCTTATTGGTACGGGATAAACGCTGTTTTTTAATAATATTTAAATATTAACCTTTGCTTGTGTTATAAAATTCTTTTGTGCATCTTAAACATATTGTATAGTTCAAGATCTTTCAGAATTAGGTTATTGCCGGGAAAGATGGGTGTTAAGCCAGCAATTGGAAGGAAATCTAACAAAAACCCACCTATATTTAGCCATGAATTTGTTATTCAAAATCACGCTGACATAGTGTCATGTGTGGTGATGGTTTTCCTGGTCGGGCTGATGGTTCAGGTACGTTAAAAGTAATTGCCACGTAAGCCGATCTTTTTTTAATGTTTCTGTTGATTTCATATGTTTTTGTTGTGCTTCAATGGTTACGTTTATGGTTTTTGTTGCAGTCGACAAGCCCCATAGCCAGTTTATTCATTAGTTTGCACCACAATGTTAGTGGAGTGGAGCCCACAAGAGAAGCGCCGAAAGGAGAGCCGTTCACGTACGAGTCGGGCTGGAAGGATACCTGTGCGGTTTTCTTCTACTCGCTCGTCTGCATCGTCATGCACGCCATCCTCCAGGAATATTTCTTGGATGTAAGTAATAACTTTTAGAATATTAATAATTTTTACTTTTATTTTAAATTACGTTTTTAAAGTCACAGGGCTGATTTTAACTGTGTGTTATGTTTGTAGAAAATTTCTAAGAGGTTCCATCTGTCAAAGTCACGGTTAAGTTCACTTAACGAGTCTGGACAGCTGGTGGTCTTTCATCTGGTAACTCTGCTCTGGGGAGGTGATGCTATCCTCCGTGAAGGATTTGCACTAAACATTTCTCAGCTGTGGGATGGTAAGCATTTGCTTTCTTGATATAAAATGTTAGCTAAAGATTTTGTGTATGTATTTAGAATTGATAAAGTTAGAGTGCAACAAGGCTTAAAATAGATTTCACATTGTTGTCACTCCGCATGCTAAAATTACTGTGTTATTTTCCATAATGCAGCAGTTTTCTTCTTAGGCAGTTTAATCAAAGTTTGAAATCAAACAGTGGTGTTTGACTATGTCTCTCTTACAATATATTTAAACAAATAAGGTACAATAAAAATATATAGTTTTTCTCATTTTATTGACAAATGACAATGTAAATGGAAAATGGAATATTACATTTATTTTTATGTCCTAGCATTATTTTATATTAATTGGTATGCAATGCTTGTACATTACTAAAAAGAAATAAAAATATAAAAACATTAATTTGTGATAAAGATACTAACATTTTCACCACCCACGAGGAAACCATAACTTAACCTCCCTCAAAGACATTCAGGTCTATTTTATGCTGTCAACCATGATGGCTACAGCCATCACTGGCGGTGAAAAGGATAATATTGCATGCAGACCAATACCAGTGCTCCATGCGAAATAGCTCGGTCAATTTGGGATGATCGGTGTAAACATTGCTTTACTCTACCTACTACTATACTATCAATACAAGCTTAGTGATGATGATCAGTTATTTTAAATATCTAATTAGCCTTGGCTTAGCCATTGAAATTACAAAATATCTGTCACATCCTATATTGACCCAAACAAAACTATTGATACAATTTTACTGTTGTAATAACCTTCTTGCCTTTTATTTAAGTTTATTTTATAAAAAAAAAATATGCAGGTTACCCCAACCACCCAATGAGTTTCCTGCTGAAGCTGTGGTGGATCGTGCAGGCTGCGTACTGGCTGCACACCCTCCCCGAGCTGTACTTCCAGCGCATCAAGAAAGACGAGTGGTCCGGGCGCATCCGTCAGGCCATTGTTGCATTCTCTTTTATTACCCTGGCTTATGGCTTCAAGTGAGTTTCGCCCTTCTATCACAATCTATTTATAATCAAATGATTAATAATTGATTAGTTATCAAATTCAGCCTCATTATGTATATTAATCAGCATTCTTTTGGTGCCTATTGAACACATATCAAAAATACCCAAGTATTGTAGTACATTGTGCATCAAGGGATGTAATACACAGTGTTTTTATCAAATTTGCGAGAAAATAGAGATAACAACAATCAAACAAATCTATGGCATTCAACTCGCTAAAAGAGAATGTAGTCTTCCACAGATAATGTAAAGAACTGCATTTAGTTTTCAAACTTGACAGGCCATACTGCCAGGATCAAAATGGAATAAAATAACATATTTGGATTGTCTCTGAAATAATAGTAAAATATAAATATAATGTAGTTAAATGTACCATATAATTTATATTTACAGTAAAACTGTTTTGTATCCAAGTTTTGAATAAAGGAAATCTTGGCCTATTTTAAACCTGCTTATTCTAACCGACGTAGCTACGAGTGATTTGTATATTTTAAAACTAAACTTATCGGGAGTTATAAAAATCCATAACTCCCGTGGGAGGAAAATCTGCTATAACTGCTCCATACACCTGTGTAAAAAACCGTCAAAAGAAATAGTGTGACATTATTTTTATATTTTAAAACGTTTTGCTATTGCAAATTATCAAAATAATGTAGGGATATTTTTGATGCCTAGACATGTTTAATGTGTGTAAATTATCTGTTTACTTTGAAAGTAGAATAAACTTTGTATTTGATACAATTTATTAAACCCAAACTGAATTCATCTGATTTTTGACCTGACCCTGTGTATTTAACCTTATTACTAATAGTTGTGGATTGGTGTATAACTTATGTTGTGTTTGCTCTAGGTTCCAGCGCGTGGGAGTTGCTCTGGTGGTCCTCCATGCCCTAGCTGAGTTTGTGGCCCACTGCTACCGGCTGAACACTATCCTCAGGGGAGAGCGAGAAGATGTCATTGACAAGTGTAAGTTCTTAAACACTTAGTTTCTTGATACAATAATTTTAAAGGCATCTAATCTAACTTATATTATTAACGAGAATGACATGTTCTTCTTTTTAGACTTACTTGAAGTATGAGACAATTGACAACATGATATCGCAAGTATCATTGATCTTTTCAACGCCATTGACGGATATTTCCGTCATGGTTGACAGCGCAAAATAGACCTGGGCCTCTATTCAACTGCGTTATAACGATATCGTGTTTGACGTGTTTTAGAATCGTTTATGTCACAGTCGCCATTATTGTAAATGATATAAGGTTTATGAAAACGTTGACAATACGGAAACACGTCAAATACGATAGCGTTATTATTACCGTGTAGAATCCCAGCCCTGAGCGTTTGTTCCAAAGTTGACATGTGCCCTGGTTTTGTATTTGACATAGCATTGAAAAGGTTAAACTTGTCTAATTTTTATTTGTTTTCTCTGATACAGGCAATTTCTTCTCATATAAAACTGATTCAATCAGGGATCGTTATCGGTATTCTGACTACCGGTTTCAAATGAGGTATAACCGGTTATAATTGCATTTCGCTATTTATATTGCTAAAGCTCTGATTAGCGGTATAATGAATATCGGTATTCAAGTATAT
The DNA here is from genome assembly GCA_949316455.1 of Acleris holmiana. Lineage (NCBI taxonomy): Eukaryota > Metazoa > Arthropoda > Insecta > Lepidoptera > Tortricidae > Acleris > Acleris holmiana. Next base: position 19,554 of record CASGFW010000020.1, on the reverse strand, counting down.
TATTGGTTTAGCCAATTGAGAACAATACCTCTTTTTGATACTTTACCCCTAAAAACCATAACCAGGAAACCTGTCAGTGTCAATATACTCGTTTGTTTGTTTCTGTAAATGTTTTCGGTGTTATTACAAAAACTCAGACACGCCTTAGACAAGGTTAAAATTATAATTGAATACAGTCTATGTGCAATGAATAGCGGTATTGAATACGGGTATTTAATACTGTAAATAGTGTATACATAGCGATAAAAACAAAAGCGGAATGACAATAATACCTCTGATTCGAATATAGGTATATTTTTTTAGCGGTAACAATTTGTTAATTTAAATACAGGTATTCAATAAAACCGGTTTTACAATCCCTGGATTCAATACAGCAAAAACTAGACCAGGATATTTTTAATGTCGGAAACAATAGTTTTCTATTATTTGACATTTGCTTTGACGTGGCTTAAGACAGACAGCTCAGCCATGATCACTATGAACACGGCCCAAAGTCTGTGTCACCTATGGGATTAGATTTATTTATTTTTTTGTCGTATTTGTCTATACTCCCAGTTAAGTTGATATTTGTTTGCAGTTGTGGGTCTGGTGAACGGCGTGGTGTTCTTGGTGGTGCGGCTGTTCTCGCTGGTGCTGGGCGTGCTGACGTTCTACTTCGGGCTGGCCGGCGCCGCGCCGCTGCTGCTGCGCTCCGCCGCGCTCTCGCTGCTCGTCTCCTTCCAGGTACACCCTGACACTGCACTTGCATCATCAACTTGGTATACATCTCCACTAAAACCCATATGCATGGTATGCAGGGAAACGCAAGCAGCAGAGAAGAGTCAGTCATACGATGCCACAACTTATGATTCTCTTCGGAATTTTGAATGGAACGCGAATTGTAGCAAAAGAGTACTATGTATTTTATAAATATTTTATTTTATCTTTGTTCATAGGTGTATCTCATGTTCAACTTCATTTCTGAAGCCATGAAGCAGAGGCAAGAGTCTCGTCAGTTGGCTCTGAACCGGCCCAAGAGGGAGAAAAAAGAGAAAGCTAAGAAAGAAAAAGGTACCTTTTTTTACTGCATTGCTTTCTGGGACACTTCTAGTGTTCTATTCTGTCTCTGTTTATCTTTGTCTACAAAAATGGTTCATTCATTTTGATCAATCCATACATAATAATTATAAATATGAAAGTACTTTTGTCTGTTTGTTACCCCACGACTAGCTTGAACCCCTATGATGGACATAGGGTACTATTTACCGCGACTGGCGATAAACGACTTCTACTTGGACGGAGACGCGGGAAACCGCTAGTTATTACATAAAGTTAGAATTAAATTAATTTGAATAGTTATTATATTAATTTATCACATGTGTTATACAAAGTATTTGTCGTTTAACAGTGAAGAAGGCCCCGGTGGAGGAGTCGGACCTGCCCGAGGTGGACCAGGCCACCAACAAGTCGCTGCGCCAGCGCCAGCCCGCCAAGGCCAAGTGAAGCGCCCGCGCCGCCCGCCCGACCACTCGCCGCGTAACACTCATCCGGCACACTGACATGACAATGTATTGACTGTACTCACAAACCCTGACGAAATCACCGGTGTCAAATAGATTACCATGACAAATAATATCAATTCGACCCCGATGTACCTAAATCCTAGAAAATATTTGCGTGGCGGTTGGGAAAAGCGGCCGTCGAAGTGCACGTCTCGAGCGAAGTAGTAAACGATTAATGGTTGTCCTCATCCCGTCGTATCATAGTCTTTCCAATACGTAGCGAGTCTTTCGTTTGCCGATCTTCCTACTGACGACGCGTGACGCGCATCGTCGGAGCACAAAGTAATTTGATGTTTGTAGACGCCAGCTATACTTTGGCAATGAAAAAATGTTAATTCTTGTAAGTTTTAATTGCCTTTTTTACAAGAGTGTGATGCATTTGACTTAGCGACTGATTAATTGTATTACGAATCGCCAAAATCGCTATTTGTTGATCACATTCTTCTATTTTATCATTTACAATATGACAAAACGAAACAAATTTACTGTAATCTTTATTTGGATAGAAAACCATCGTATTGTCATTTAAAAGTATAGTGGATACAGGGTTGTAAAATATCTCTTAAAGTGTAAAATAATTTTCTAGGTTAAATGTTGTTTATATGAATATATTGATAAGGATTATGAGGTACTGCGTGTTCAACACTTTAAACGGAGAAAACTGCATAATTAATTTGCATTTTTAAGCGATATTTCCATCAGAATTCCAAAACATAGTTATTTTAAAGATATTCGTAATTATTTTTGTAATGCGGATTACTTTTATTTTTGTGACTTTTATTTATTCTGTCCCAGAAATTGTGTAAACTTTATTTTGGTGCTTTCGAGAATTATTACTTTATTTATTATTATCTAGTTTGCGCTTGCGGTGGCGAGTCCGTGCGCGATCGCGGCAGTTCAGGGAGTGCCACTTCTGTTACACCATGCGATTGAATCCATGATTGTTGTTATGTATGTGAACTAATGCATAAATGAAATTATTCTTCCCAATGTGAAATTTGTGCTCATAATTTATAGTTATTATTTTCATGAGATTGTCAATTTTAAAAAGCTTGATGTTATTTTAATTTCAAAATAAATTTTGTAACAATAAGTATCATGGGGTGTTTTCCTAATTCGCAAGTAAAATTAAAATCAAGTTATAACTTGGAATAAAGAGTTTGAACAGGTGACGAGTGGGCCCTAAAACTGGTTCGGGTCGCGTATAGTCCCTTCCTGTCTCGTTAACAAAAGGTTCCGCAGTCTCAATTCATATGTTTCGCAAATCGCCGCTTTAAGTTGACCAGTTCGCAAATTATCGTAGTCTCAATTCGTCCCTATCGTATATTGGTAAAGCGACCCGCAGTCTCGATTCGATTCGGGTAAATTTGGAAACATTGTCCAATGTTAGGGACGAATGGCGAATTGTGACTGCGGGATGCTGCTGGAGCTTAACGGCGTTTTCGCGCCACGCCCGGCGCGGCGGTGGCGTGGAGCGTCTAGTGTGGTTTACTCATTTATCATTTTTTGTCATCAAGAAAGTTATGATAGACTACGATTGGCCTTTCGTAATGAAACGCCATCTCGTGCCACTGTTTACAAGAGTCGCGACCCGTGGTCCCACTACTTCGTCCCAATAAAACTGATTTCTGACGAAAGCGACCACGGGTCGTGCGCTGTTTGACTGGTTTAATGAGTTTTAACGTGGTCGCACCTCACTGATGATCTGCGTGAGGGACAGCCTTTTACGGCGACAATAGAAGATGACATCAGTGTTGTACGGCGGCGTATGATAGAGACTGACAAAAGAGTGACCTATCAGCAGATTCGTACAAGCTTAGGCATCGGTATGAGTCAAGATCACAAAACCCTCCATAAACATTTAGCGGTCAGGAAGATGGACACTATTTCGAAAACATAAAAAAAAATAGTTGCTAATTTACTCAGTTTTTTATTTTCTAAGAACTTTGAGTTTGACTTTCGTATTGAGTAGATACGCGTATTGCGTTCACAGCGCGACGCGACGTTTTCCCGAAGTGTGACCGCCGCACCACGCAACCGTCGCGCCGATTGTATGGCGAACACTTTAATAGTTGTAGAAAAAACTAATGCATTTTCGGAAAATGTAACAGGTAAGAAACAAAATTTCGGACTTACGATAGGACACCGTACGCGGTTCGCCCCGCATAAAAGCGCTGTCACGCAAAGCGGTACTCGCAGGTTACTCGCTGCCCCTCAAGCTGCTATGCGCCGGCCAGGGAGCAGAATCTCCTCTTGAAAGTAAGGTTGTCGGGAGGAGAGTCTGCGAGGTGCAAGATCTGTATACAGTCAAGAGGTCCCGGCATAGCCTTCACTCGGACTACTTGGGCTTTGTTCGCGCTAGCCACCCTAAGGTTTTCGGTGCGCGTTCGCCCCTTGAGAACAGAGGCTATAAGTAGTCAAGATTCGTTCGCTAACTAGCGTTTCTATTCGCTTGGTTTTTAGGGTTCCGGAGCCGAATGGCAAAAACGGAACCCTTATAATTTCGTCATGTCCGTCTGTATGTCACAGCCATTTTACTCAGAGCCTATTGGCACTATATAAATGAAATTTGGAGGATAGATGTATTCTATTAACCGCTATACAATGATGCAGTAAAATTGAAAAAAAAAATATTTAGGGGTGGCACTCCATACATGTAACTAGGGGACGAAAAATTTTTTTTTGACTTACATCAGCTTGTGGGGTATTTTTAGATAGGGCTTTCAAAATGATACATAAATGATGAGGTTTTTAAGTGACTTTTTTACGTAAGTGAACAGTTGGCGAGAATACGCTTCTAAGTCGTAAAAATTCTGTCTGGGTGGGTAGCTTTTGAACTGTTAAATAGAACATTCTAATAAAAATTACAGCAGTAGAACATACGAAATACTTCCAACCAAAATTGTTTTGAACACGATACGCTGTGTAGTTTTTGAGATTTTAATAAAAAAATAAAATAAAAAAATAATTTCAACCATGAACGTTCATCCCAGCTACGGAACCCTTCACTGTGCGTGGTCCGACATGCACTTGGCCGGTTTTTAAACGAATCTCGTCACTTGTAGATCACGTGACATTTCGTATGACTTGATCTACTAGTGACGCGATTGGTTTAGAAATAAAACGAATAAAAACGCTAATTAGCGAACGCATCTTGGTTAGGGCCTTCGGGCCTCTATTCTACTGCGTTATAACTATATCGCGTTTGACGTGTTTAAGAATCGTTTATGTCACACTCGCCATTATTGTACCTAAATGACTTATGAGTTATCAAAAACGTTGACAATACGGAAACACGTCAAATACGATATCGTTATTACCGTGTAGAATTCCAGCCCAGCCCACCCTGTCATCAGATCTGTGCTATCTATGAGCAATAGTTCAGTCACTGCAACTTAAATTAAGCTCAAGATTATTCTCGTGTCGATAAACCTTGGTTCCTCTCTCCTCCTTATCCTATTTCTAACTCCTAATTCCTAAAACGATCTATGAAGGGAACTTCGATCCTTCTTGCCTTAAATAGCTTACTGCCGTACTCAGAGACGCCATATAAATTTAATGCTTGATTAAAGTTGCTGCTGTCACTTTCTTTGCTATAGCAATAGAATAAGAAAACACATCAATAAACAAGCATTTTTATTTGGCGTCTCTGAGTGCGGTAGTTGGACCGTTGGACCATAGTTTTACAAGCTTTTTATCAACTTGCAATGTATGTATGTATGTATATATGTAAGTATGTAGTTTGGGTAAAATCTTCGCAAGGATGATTTGAACCAATTCCCGGGGGGCGGGGACCCATTGAGCTGAAATTTGGTATACCTACGTAACCTGGATGACATTACAATATTTACAATAATACTCGTATAGCAACAATGAGCTGGTCTGATGATTGAGTCGGAAGGTGGTGAAAGGATCTCCGCTGTACTCGTAGACCCACCGTGTTTGGACTCAGGTTGGTCTTGATAAGCAATAATTGACTAAAAAAAAATGCAGTTTGCAACAAAAGCTTGTCTCAAAAATGATTTTTTTGACGGAAACTTTACAATGTATGGTCTTCTTCTTCTTCTTTAATATTAATAGCGGTCCACCGCAATACTCCACACTCCTACTTTGTCTTGATATTTGTTGGACCTTTGAGATTTGGGTACCAAAAGGCACCAACAGGCACTACGGCGTGAAATATTTACTACGGATGAAAATAGTTGATAAGTCGAATGAATAAATAAACTTACATATTGTCTTACTATTGATTGTATTCTACGTCATGAAGTCATGATCTGACACATTTAAGTATTGGTATTTTCCGTCCATAAATATACAAGTTATTCTTTAGAAGTAAAGCTTCATAAAGTTGTCATACACATTAGCTGCAGGATAGAAGGCCAACAATAAACTTGGTAACTTAATGTTACTTCTATACATGTAAAATTTATGGTAATAATGTTACGACGAAACATAAAAATTAAAAGAACAATGAGGTTTACTGTTTGTGAGAAGGTCATTTAGTTTAATATGACAGATATTATAGTGTAAGATGAATCTAAAAATAAATAGTGTATTGAAAAGAAAACCTTACTTTAACCGAATTAATAGTAATTAAGAGGTGAGTTGTTTAAGTTTCAGAGAATATCACCCTGGATACCTACTGCGCGACCTACTCGTGCGTGCACCATAATAGTTTCTAAAAAACCTTTTTCATTTCGCATTGATAGAAATGCGGGATTGAGGATGCGGAAGGCACAAGACCGGTCTAAGTGAAGAGCCTTGGGGGAGGCCTATGTCCAGCAGTGGACGTCTTTCGGCTGATATGATGATGATGATGATGATGATGATAGAAATTAAAAAATAATATTTACCGGATACATTGAAATAAAAAAACCTACTTAGCTATAGCTATTTTCCCTCTTGATCGAGTTACCTTAAACGCAAAATGCCAATGAAGGCATTATACCTAAACATGAGATTCGCCTAAAAAGCTGTTTGCCCTAAACGAGGGCTGCCTATGAAGCAGCATGCCTGAAATATAAAATTGACTAAGAAGCAGATTGCCTAAAGTCGATGCCTACTAAGCAGGATGCCTGAATGGTAAAATGCGTACAAAGCAAAGTGTCTACATCGGGGCTATGATGCCTGTCTTCTTCGCCGTTATTCTCTTCTTCGCTAACAATTTTCCAGTCTATGCACATATTAAATATACCGATCTCAGTCAACTTGTATTTCAGGCAATCTGCTTCTTAGTCAATTCACATTTCAGTCGTGCTGCTTCTTTGGAATCACTCGTTTAGGGCAATCAGCCTTTTAAGTCATCTTGTATTTCGGGGAAACTGCTTTACAGGTAATTTAAATTTAGGCAATCTGCTTCTTAGTCAAATTTACACTTCAGGCATGCTGCTTCATAGGCATGCCTCGTTTAGGGCAAACAGCTTTTTAGGAAAATCTCATGTTTAGGTATAACGCCTTCATTGGCGTCTTGCGTTTAAGGTAACTCTATCAAGAGGGGGTACTTTTATTTATTTATAGGGGGGGGGGGAACACTTGAGTCTAACAAAAATGAGCGCTCTGAAGCTTAATATTTCTTAAATGTTGCCACAAACCTGTAATATTTTTGAAGGACCTATCCAACGACACCCCAAACTATGGGGTAGACGGAAAAAAAAATACAGCCCCTCGTTACGTGTAGGGGAGGACAGTAAAACATTTTTTTTTAATTGTATAATACACCTTTGTTGGCGTGACTCATTTGTATATTCATGCCAAATTAGAGCTTTCTAGTAGGTACTACCCAGGTAGCATTTCGACGTCAATATTACGTCCATTTACAGTCTTACTCGACGTACAGGACGTCATTCTATGACGTCGGGTAGGCCCATCAGGTGACGTCAATTTGTCACAGCCTCGTGACGTCTTTTCATGACGTCAGTAAGACGTCGGCACAGACGTTTAAATGACGTCATACACTTAAGTCATAGAAACGTCATCAGGACGTACAACACTGACTTTGAGTGACGTCATACACTTAAGTAATAGAAACGTCATTAGGACGTACAACACTGACGTTAGAGTGACGTCATACACTTAAGTCATAAAAACGTCATTAGGACGTACAACACTGACGTTAGAGTGACGTCATACACTTAAGTCATAGAAACGTCATTAGGACGTACAACACTGACGTTAGAGTGACGTCATTAACCTAATTTATGGAGACCTCACTAGGACGTACCCACCGAACACGGCCCACACTTACGTTAGAGTGACGTCATATACTTGGTGTATAGCAACGTCACTAGGATGTAGTCTGTGCCCGTATTATGGTCGCCTTTATCGCGGTGGATAAAGCATCCGTCGCTCTCGCACTCTCAAATGCAAATGCAAATGTTGCATACCTCGGTACAGGTATGTAACGGCAGGTAACTAGAGGACTTGAAAGTAGGGAGGATCTACACATACAATTTTGTATGTGCAGATCCTCGCAGTGTTATTAATACATGTACGAGCATGTGGAATATATGGTTTGTAATTAAAAAAATAATCATTTCTCAATGTATTTTTATTCTAAATTAAAGTCCTCTTATATAAATTAAATTTACAAATCTTAATTATAAATTACCTATCAATCACAATCATAATCATGAAGCATTGGAATACTTAAAGTATAGTTTTCATAGGGAATAACTACACATTTGGTTACTATGTCATCAACGGATATCAATTTAAAATCTGACCAATCTTTGACTGCAACAACATCAATAGTTACAGAATTAAAAGGATACTCAAAGAATGGCTGGTAATTTAAAAACTCCTTTCCATAAATGTATAAATTATCACTTTTAAGGATATTGTATATTTTAAACACTTTTCTCTCCTTAGTAAGACAATAACAATCAGGTTCACGATATTCTGCTACATACATAGTATATTTTCTGTATAGAAGTTTTTTATAACATTCATAGACACTTTCCTCAGGTACGGATCCAGAATAGAACCGATCAGAAACAGAGATGTTAGATGAACATGAGTCGCCGTATACTATGGAAGATTCCATTTCTTGCAATCTTCTTACAATTTGTTGTAATGGCTTGTTGGGCGATCTTACTAACTTTTTTAAACTTTTTAAATGATTTTCAAATGGGAATGCTGAATATTTATCTAATGTGCCAAATATACGTACATCATCGCCTATGTGACACAACATGTGGACATTATAAACTAAAAATTTTATTCCATAAACGGATTTTGAATGATTTATAAACATCAATAGTAATTCCTGAGCCAAATCTATACCAAGTTCTTTTATATGTTTGTTTGAACAAAGAATAGTAACAGCTGAATGAAAAAGAAGAAAGTTTTCGTAAAGTGAACGTGGTAAAACGTTTTTTAAAACAATTGGTCCAACATATAGCAAAAACATTCGATATTCAGTAGCTTTCCATCGAGCTAATTCAGTTAAACTTCGCGGTTTTCTGTTAAATTCAATCGGTATAAACTTCGAACAATGGATTAGTTTCTCAGATATGATTTTAATCAAGTAACTTTGTAAACGAACATTTAAATCGCCACCGATCCAAACATTTAACATCTTACGCATTACGCCCAGACATATATTATGCATGTATTCAATAGGAAATGATGATATCAAATCTATAGGGAGACGTAAAAGTGGTGACTCACCAACATGGTGGTCTTCATCTAACTGCATACGAAATGATTCATCGGTCCTTCTGGATGCTGACATACTTTCATATATAACTCTACCTCGGTATTCGCCTGGCTCGACACATTTGTCGCAAGCTGAATATCCACCATGCTGTTTAGTACGTTTAATAAAAGCTCGTGCTGGTGCGTCACAAATAAAGCTATGGACTTTAACGGTATAATGAATATTGTCAATATCGAAACCATTTTCCAGTAAGCTAGCAAGTTCGTCCACAAATGGCTTAAGAAAAACATCTAATGGTGAAGGTTTAGCTTGACCACAAAAAAGAGAGACAACAAATGGTCTAGCATTACGATAATTTTTAATCAGCCCGAGAATGGGCCACAATTGTGTGTTAGAACTTTTGAATAGAGGAAGTCCGTCAACGTTAAAACAGATATTAATTTCTCTACTTTCTACACTATTATTAAACAGTTTAATTTGCGTTTGGATTTGTGACAAAAGACCTAAATATACGAATTCCCCAGTATCTAACTCAGCACTTTCCAGACGCAACGGAGTTTTTAACAATGTTCTGCTATCTTTTGGTAAATCAGGGCATAAAGGAGACAAAACTTTGAGAAGACTATCTAATGCATTATGCGGTATTTGATGCTGAACAGTTGCCCAATGTTTCAACTGGGTTTTTAAATCATCACTTTTCCCAGAGGCAACAGAATTTGAATCTGATAGTGTATGCTCATCATCAGAATTTGCAATATTATATTCAAGAGAAATCTCATGTTCTTTAATTGAATTAGAGCTATTACTTAAGTTTTGAAGATGAGAATTATGTGAAGTAGATGGCATGTTAGATAAGGAAGAGCATTCACAACAATTATCTGTACTGTCTTGTACATCTGATATAGCACTTAACTTAGCTTCCTCAATGAAGTTCTGTGAACTTTGAAGAGGATTATTATGTCGAAGCTAAGCCTAGTCATGGAACATATGTCTCGGTGGTTCTCTGCCAATGGCATGCTACTAAATGTGGAAAAAACAAACATTATACATTTTAGTTTAAAAAAGAAATATAATTCACTAAACATAACCGCCAATAACACCATCGTACCTCAGGTAGACTCAGTTAGGTACTTGGGCTTCGTAATCGATTCGGGGCTGACATGGTCGTCACACATCGACTATGTATGCGACAAACTGTCTGCAGCGTGCTATGCACTGTCTAGACTCGCACCCACCTTATCTCCCAGCAACTTGAGGAAAGCATACTTCGGTTACTTTCACTCAATTTTAATTCAAGGGGCAGATCTATGGGCAATGTCTGCTAATCGCGACAGGGTATTCAAAATTCAAAAGCGAGCTTTGCGCATCATTGACCGAAAACCGGTAGACCATCCCGCGAAAGACATATTTAGACATCATAAAATCCTTACTTTACCAAGTGTATACATACTAACTGCTTGTTCATACATACGAACCTATCTACATAACTATAAAACATATGGGCAATCTACACAAAGGCCTACGCGAAGGAGGCACCTACTGGTGCCCCCGCGCCGGCGCCTGGCTAAGGCTCGCGCAGCACTCAGCGTTGCCGGGGTACATATTTATAACTGTGTTCCTGAACACATAAAAACACAAGACAATGATGCCTCATTTACAAAAAAACTGAAAGCACTCCTTATTGGCTTTGCGTGCTACAGCGTGAATGAGTTTCTGCAATGTGATCATTGATCCAAACACAGTCCAAAAACTGTAAATAATAATAATAATGATTATATACATATTTTCTAAATTTAATGTAATGTATTTTTGTATTTGACATGTGAATGAAATGTACATTTATCAATAAATAAATCTGAATCTGAATCTGAATCTATGTGAACTAGATGGCAAATTAGATAAGGAAGAGCATTCACAACAACTAGCTGCACTGTCTTGTAAATCTGATATAGCATTTAACTTGGCCTCATATGCTCTTCTTAATAATTGGCGTTGACCAACTACAGCCTTCTTTGAGTATTTTATTTTTTCTGCCATTTTTAGGGTTCTAAACCAAAATCGTAAAAAGTAACCCTAATAGGGTACTTAAGGTTTATTTATTGTCTTTAGACTTCTTTAATCGTTCTGGGGCATGCTTCAACCAAATTTTTATATAGTCCTCTACTTCTTTTGCCGTGGCTCCAGATGATGTGGCCACAACTCCATCTAAAAAATATAAAATACTAAATTTATTTACAGAAACATCAAAAAATACAAGTCCCAGACTTCCAGAGTGTGACAGACGAATAGAGGGAATGAAAAAACTACAAGGAATTCTAGACTTTTTCCAACTTTTAAAAAACCGGCCAAGAGTTTGTCGGGCCACGCGCAGTGTAGGGTTCCGTAGTTGCCCGTACGCCCGGTTAATAACGACTAATAAAAATATCCATATTATTATCAATTTTTCTATTCAAAGTTATCACATCTGGTTTTTGTAGGTAGTATAAACACGTTAGTCGCCTTTATCTCAAAAACCAATCAAGTCTACTTAGTCGTGCTAGTTTGTTTTCCTTTAAAATTCGTTATATGTGCTTTCATTGATGATTTTTAGTATTTGTAGTTTTGGCTGTAGGGGGGGGGGGACACATGACTAACAAAAATTAGCGCTTTAAAGCTTAATATTTCATAAACGCATCCCTTAATCGAAATATTGTTTTCACAAACCCGCAATACTTTTGAAAAACCTATGTGGTGGACGAGAAAAAAAATACATCCCCACGTTACACGTAGGGGAGGTACACTAAAAAAAAATTTATTTCAAGATTTTATATTACCACTTTGTTGGCGTGACTAATATGTACATTCGTGCCAAATTACAGCTTTCTAGCACCAAGAGTCTCTGAGCTAAGCTGCGGACGGACGGACGGACGGACGGACATGGCGAAACTATAAGGGTTCCTAGTTTGACTACGGAACCCTAAAAATGTGAATGAGACTACAGTTGAACTTACCTACAACACAGTCTCGCAGGCGCAGTTGGTAAAAGGGCTTTTTATTTGATCGTTTTCCGTAAAAGTTAAATTGTTCAGCTATCTGGTCAGTGAAAATAAACTTCATGACGCGAGATACTTTATTTGAAATATCCCTGCCTCCTTGTTTTTTAATGTATGAAACCTGTGGTGAAAAATACATTTGTCAGATCGCTTGTAGACCATCATTACATAACTGGTTATTAAAAAGCAACTTTCATACTTTTATAGTAGTTAACAAAGAATTCTTGACACAAGCTCTTGGAATGAAGGCGTGAGTTTATGTATGTATGTATGTCTTGACACAAGGAAAAACACGACTGACTATTTCGCTCATCCAACAGAATAATAACGCACTTGAAAAAAATCGATGATTAGATTTTAATGTCATATTCACATGTGATCTCAGGGGGTTATCTGCCGTGGGTAAAAATGAACAGTAATTCCAACGATTAACGCTAAAGGGAGATTTCATTTGACGATCGAGCGAACTTGCCGCGAAAATGGCGTATATAGGTACTATGTCAGCTAAGATACACACACGTAAATGTAGACAACACAGATACTTTTTATATTGTTGGCGAAATAATAATTCACTTATGCAATTGCGTCTTTGTTTAATCAAAATATCTAGAGATAAACTGACGTACCTAAATATGTAAGTTATGTTACTCTAACTAAAATATCAATTGTGAAGGTAATTTAAAATACTATAGTGTAAAAAAGACTTAAGTGTGGAGTCATGTTTTATGTTAACGTTTTTATAACAATAACACATTTTTAAAACGCATTTTTTGCTTCATGTAACTAAAGGTTTGTGGTAGATTTATTAAATAAAATAACATAATAAATCCAATTCAATCGGTTTAAACAGGAAAATATCAAGGATGGTATGAAATCGTTAAGTTGCTTTCCTTTAAAATCGAAAAATAGCAATTCCATCATTATTTGGTTGAGCAATTAATTTTTTATTTTCTTAAGTTTAACAACTTTAACATCTGCACCAAATATTGGTCATAAATAGCTATACACAACTCTAATTGTCAGTTTTAAGAGCGTTGTTAAGATATTTATGATCCTTATTTTATACAGATGTAAATGTTACATTTGTACAAAATATCTTACTTTTTTAGTAAGTAGGTATGGTCGAACTCATAAGTAGCTGAACACATTAGTACCTTGTCGCAGCCTTGTTGCGACAAGGTACTTATGAGATCGACTGTACCTACATTGTCTCTAAACAAAAATTATGTAATAGGAAAAACTTACCAAATTGTCAATATATTCTTTATTTTTCAATAACTCTTCGATGGTTTCTAGGTCTTGGTCGGTTTTTATTGGGAATGTAAAATCTGGATTTAAACTACCTTTTGTTTCGGTACTGTGCTTCAGCATTTGAATTATTTGTGCGTTTTGAGTTTTAATGGCCGTCAATAATGACAGCACTTTTATTTGGTAACCTAAAACATAAAATTTTTGATCATTAATTTTTTGCATGAATATGTAGGTAACAGTGTCCCACAACTTTGCCACATGGAGTTAAAGTACCTTAAATACTATAGATAGAGAATTTTACTGGAAGAAGACTTAGTTCTTATGTTAAAAACAATACAAAGTGCATTTAAAGAACTTGTCCGAACCGGGAATCGCACCCGTTAAATGTTTTAAACAACTGTGATTTTACTGTACCGATCGAAAGGCTCTTATCGGCGGGGTCCTTTCGGATACACTTATGGTCAGGACAAGACATAATTTAAAGGGTTAATGTAGACTCTAAAGCTACCTATACAATCCTATAAAGCTTTTCATAGCCAGATACATATTAATTACTGTTATTTGTTTTGCAAATGAGTAATTAGATATGTATTTGGCCAATAGTTATTTCTAAGTTTTTGAAGTAGGTAGCCATTATATTACCTGTTAATTGTGCGACACATGACAGTTGTTGGCTCTGAGGACTACCTGCAGGCTGATGTGGAGGACTTAACGGCTCAGTTTCGTCTGCTAAGCCTGCAAATAGTATTTATAAAATTAATAATGATGCCCAAATGTATAATGGATATATACGAGCAACAACGAAAGTAATGATTTAATGAAAAAATTGTATAGCGATTGAATCACTGCAGAGCTAGGTTCTATTTTAAGACGTAAAAAAATATTGCTTTTGACCTGTTATCGTATAAATTCGTATTGTCAACGTTTGGATAGCTCCTATTTATTTGACACGTCAAAAGCAATATGGTGTTACAGTGTTGAATAGAGGCCCAGTAGCCGTGTCCAGCGACTGTATTGCGACTTTTACCAAGAGCTGCATCAAGTCGCGCGTCTGTGTAAACTATAAAGATACACACTTTTATTAGTATTTTTAATTAATTTTAATGTGTTTAATTATTAATTTTGCTTTATGACATTTAGATGTTTTTTACTTTTAAGTATTATTGTATTTTATGGTTAAAAAATGACCTTCTGCTAAAGTTTCTTGCGGCGCTTCTTCTCTGCAATGATGGTCTTGTCCGAAGCGCTGGTAGATTCACTCCATATACTGACGTGTAAAAGAGCCCTGATGTGGCCAATTTACTAAATAAATGATTTGATTTGATTTGATAGACTGTCGAAAAGTAGCTGTAAAAAGTCGCAGTGTGTAACCGGACATAATAATTTAATAATAGATGCACCTTACCTTGCAATATACTGCTTGTCAAGAGAGGGAGATTGTCAACATTCATTGACTCATTATATGGTTTGAGGGTATCTGTTGACAAGAGGAAAGAGATAAATTTGTATATTCACAGTATGCAGAACTGATTACACTAAATATTTGAATTAAAAAAGAATAGTAAACTTCAGCTAGGTTAACTATTAATATATTTCTTATATAGTATATACATATATAACATACATGTGTAACTCTATATACGCAAAACCTGAAAACAGTTTATTCAGAATCGAGAGTAGAATCCATTCCACCACTTTTTAATATGCATATCCATACTAATATTATAAATGTGTCTGTCTGTCTGTCTGTTACCTTTTCACGCTTAAACCGCTGAACCGATTTAGATGAAATTTAGTATAGAGATAGCAGGAGTCCCGGGGAAGGACATAGGATACTTTTTATCCCGGAAAATTTGACAGTTCCCAAGGGAACAGCGATAAACGACTTTCACGCGGACGGAGTCGCGGGCAAAAGCTAGTTAATTATAAAACTTACTTTCTGGTATCAAAGAGGTTTCTTCATTGTTGGTTGAGCTCGTCTAATATCTGTATACATAGGTATAATAACTTATAAATAACTACCTATTTTATTAATAAATAAACAAATTCAAATTAGAGTTAGGGTTATAAGCAATAATTTTCAAAAAGGTTCAGCGTGATCCTTATTGAAAATTAATGCTTTGGTTAGTGTTATATATGTGCAATGTGGGTAGATTTAGTAATAGTGAATAAAAGGAAGTTGCTGAGAAATCCAGTCTATCATCGAGGTTCTACAGCTTATGCATGCATGTGCTCAACTCCAAATTAGTAAGTTATAGGTAATAGTGGCGACGAGGATGGGATCCGAACCCACGCATGCAAACAATAATATGTATTCTGTTTCTTTTATATTTTAATACATGTAAATGATATCCACAGAGTGGCATGATGAAATGATTAATTTGCTTTTTAAATAAAACCTGTAACTATGTATTACGAATAGTAAATTTCTCCAGTCATGTCTTTGTGGTCACTACCTAATTGAATTATCACAACTATTAAAGATTACATTGAAATTGGTCCAGTAATTTCAGAGATAATTAAACAAACCATGCAACATTCTATCTTCACTGTTGCAATGGATCTAAAAGCAAATTGTTACTTGAGATAAATACAACAATTGTTGTATTTGACTATTTATTAGTTTACCTGAATTTTATAATTTGCCTCATAGTTTGTCTGTGAACATCAAAAATTTATTCAAAATATTCTAATCCAAGCAGTAGTTATAGTCGATTGAGTATTGAACAGCCAAACTGGTGAACTCAAAACATGAAAAGAAACACATTTATAATAAACATGGGATAAACAGTCCTTACCTTGAGTTTCTAAAGGTCTAAATTTTTTTTTTAGTGGTGGTGGTCTGATGTGTGTGTCATAGTCCTCTTCTTCACTACTAATGTATCTTTTATTTGTTAATCTCCTACGTTTAGGACTGTGTGCTTCCTCTTCTGTCTGCAAATCTGAAGTGTCCTCCACCAATTTCAGTTTCTTTTTAGCTTTATCTATGTTGTCTTTGCATGCAAATCAAAATACACACAACATATTATGCATTACAATAAAAATAGTACCTATTAGTAAAAATGTGTTAAGGAACTTAAGGAATATCATTGGGAGGAGCCAATGGAACTGTAATCTCAGTTGGATAGTTATTTACATTGTAGAACAGCATTTTATTATCAGGTTACAAGGGCATCGCTATTTACAGTTTTCTATACTACAAAGTCAGTTACTTTATAGTTTTATTTTTCACAGACTTAAAAGCAGCCTTTAAGCTCATTGTAAGTGCACTATTGTTCTTGAGAAATTTAAATCATCAAAACCCAAGAGGTTTCAATGCATCTGTATAATAGGTATGTGTTTTATGTATGTTCATGTATAATTTATTTCTTTAAGAACCCATTTTAATGATTATAAATGAATAGATTTAAATGACTCATAATGATTGATTGATTGATTGATTTTAAAGTTTGCGAATTTCTTTGCAGGTAGAATTCACATCATCTTGATTTTCTGATTGCGTTATCTGTAAGGCATCTAGTACTGTTAGGAGATGGGCTTGCAACCTGTCACTAATACAGTGGTAAACATCTTAAGCCCGGTTTCAATATTTGCTAAACAAGTCATTTTCCTTACTATTCTTAGCTAAAAAAATCATGCATTTTTTTTTACTGTATCAATATTCAACACTCCATATTATTGTAGGTAACATAATGGTAATTTGTAGGTAGTTTAAGCTTACATCCAGTATGTAAATGAAAAGACATATTCAAATCAGTTGCATGCATGTAAATGCATTACTGCCAAAGCTTCAAACAGAACAAACTCTGTAGCAACAAACATTCAGAGGTGCAAACCAGTTGTAGTAATTCTTACTATAGGAATTACTGACCACGGCTTAGACTTGCATTTAGGGCCCTATATCACGAAAATTTTCAAGTGTACAATTTGAGAACATTTTCTAATTTTTTTATTAAATTATAATGTACATATTGTAGACTTGAAATTTCGTGTTAGGTATAAGCCACAGTTATACATACATGGCCAGACTGGGCATTAATGCCTCCCTCGCCAATTAATTAATGGTAAAGTTATAACAAAGAGGTACTGCAGCTCCTGTTCTAATAGATACCCTCGAGCATAAGACCATACCATAACCACAAAGTTAGTAAAAGTAATCATTAGAAAATACGTACCCGTCTCATAAAAAATTTTTTGCACACCGTATATTTTCCATTTTTCATCAGGTGTGGCGTCCTGACTTAAAAGGCGATTGAACGCTTGTGTTCCCTTTACAGGCGGCCAATACACCTCGCACCTCCTCGGCGTAAGCCACTGATTGTTCACTATTGAAACAGTGCCTCCGTCTTTTTCAGCAAATTGTATCAGTGCGTACATATTATAATAGAGTTTAGAGTATTAAAACTATTAAAATTAATACGAAGTAACGCGCAAACAAGAGCAGCTCAAGGCGTGGCATCACAGGCAGAAAGAAAAGAGGCGGGAAATCAAAAACGGGTTTTTGACTCGATTGTCAGATTTTGCGTTCCGTTCCGACTGGTAAAATTTTCAAAAACAACGCTATACTTATAAATATCGTTTTATTAGCTCTGTTTTATTATTCTAGGTAACAAAATTCGTAAAGTCATTGTTTAATTGTTTTTTAATCTCTTGTGTATACCTACTTTATGTATTTTAAACGACCAACAACAGTAAGTTAATATAGGTATAGGTATAGAAACGAAACGCGGCACTTTTTATTAAGGATTGGCAATATTGGAATATGTATTATTTTATTACTGTTGGAACCCTTAAAACGAAAATGACCATTTTCAGTCAGATATAATGTTACGTATATAAATAAATAAATGCTAAGACAGGACAAACAACTGACGTCAAAAGAAGTTTTGATGTAGACTATTATGGGACTGACCGTCAAATGACGTCACTAGGAGGTAACATTCATCACCAGTGCATGACAAGAGAGCAGACTGACGATAATTGGACGTTAGTGGGACGTACAAAAACGACGTAAACCGTACTGACCCTGAATCCACCTAAACATGACGTCATTTTTTCGTCACATATAGACGTATGCAGTACTGACCCTAAACTCGCCTAAACATGACGTCATTTTTTCGTCGCATATAGACGTATACAGTACTGACCCTAAACTCACCTAAACATGACGTAATTTTTTCGTCACATAGAAACGTATACAGTAAGTACTGACCCTAAACTCACCTAAACATGACGTCATTTTTTCGTCACATAGAGACGTATACAGTACTGACCCTAAACTCACCTAAACATGACGTCATTTTTCGTCACATAGAGACGTATACAGTACTGACCCTAAAGTCACCTAAACATGACGTCATTTTTTCGTCGCATATAGACGTATACAGTACTGACCCTGAATCCACCTAAACATGACGTCATTTTTTCGTCACATATAGACGTATGCAGTACTGACCCTAAACTCGCCTAAACATGACGTCATTTTTTCGTCGCATATAGACGTATACAGTACTGACCCTAAACTCACCTAAACATGACGTAATTTTTTCGTCACATAGAAACGTATACAGTACTGACCCTAAACTCACCTAAACATGACGTCATTTTTTCGTCACATAGAGACGTATACAGTACTGACCCTAAACTCACCTAAACATGACGTCATTTTTCGTCACATAGAGACGTATACAGTACTGACCCTAAAGTCACCTAAACATGACGTCATTTTTTCGTCGCATATAGACGTATACAGTACTGACCCTAAACTCACCTAAACATGACGTCATTTTTTCGTCACATAGAAACGTATACAGTACTGACCCTAAACTCACCTAAACATGACGTCATTTTTTCGTCACATAGAGACGTATACAGTACTGACCCTAAACTCACCTAAACACGACGACATTTTTTCGTCGCAGACGTCATCTTGCTACCTGGGAAACCTACCTTGTGCAATGCATAAGTATAGTAATTATCATAAAAAATACTACAATGCATTTTGCATGCAACTAAAACGTCCGTAACGAAATTCAAAGTTACATCGAATAGTCAAACAACTCGCGAGTGC
>CASGFW010000019.1:0-60722 GCA_949316455.1 Acleris holmiana | reverse complement strand
TACGACCTATGCGATTTACAAGTTTTCCGACGAAGAAAATAAAATACAAAGAGGCGGAGGAACCGGCATTGACTCTGGAAGCTACAGAAAAACACGCAGAGGTGAACGGCACTACGGGAGCAGCGTCAAGGGGGACAGAGTCCAGAATTGGAGAGGCAAGCGAGGGCTTGCACTACGCGCGCGGGAGCGGGGCGCCGCCGCGAGCAGGGCGCGGGCCTGGGGCAGCGGCCGGGCGCGGGGGCGCGCCGGTGGCGCTGCGGCACGGCGCACCAGGCGCATGCGGCCGACAGGTGCCGCTACAGGAACTATAAATGGGGTGTTTATCATTTCATCGAATGTACCATTCCATCAAATTTCATTTCATCGAACGCTTTTGTCTGCTGAAACCATTTTTTAGGGTATCTTAAACATCTAACGTAACCTAACCTAACCTACGTAATTAATGTTTAGGGGGATGATTAATGCGGGATTTGAAAAGTTTACAAATAAACCCTAATTCAATCTCGAACGATCAATTTGTGAGCCAAATGCAATGAGTTTTATGGTGTTTTGAGAGTGAAGGCATACGTCCGTAATTTTTTGAGTTGTGAGTCGCGTAGTTTCTACTGCATTCTGTTTCATACAAAACTACTGTTTTGTTCACACGGCGACGCAAAATGAGTTGGACTTTTGTAAAGGCAGAAATTACGCGATCGAAATTACGTGACTCACAACTCGAAAAATTACGCTCGCCTGGCTTCACCCTTCGTGATTAACTAGGTACCTGTAAGCGGTCTATAGCTGTCTGATAACGAACCGGTTCATGTGCGCGCACGGCCCGCGCCGCCGCCGCCGCTAGCTGCGCCGTGCCAGCCGCGAGCGCGTCGAGCGCGAGCTCGGCGACGAGTCGTCTCGAGGCGGGCGGGTCTATTTACCGTGTAGATTATTCCGACTACGGCACCCCCATTGTCCCGGTAGTGAAATCCAACGGCGATATACGTATAAAGTAGATTACAGGTTCCAATAATAGGGAATTGGGGGATGTTAAGTAAATGTAGATTTTTGCAAGAAAGTGTAAATTATCTCAGTCACATAATTAATAAAGACGGCGTAGAGCTAATTGGATGTAATATCTAGCGCACCTCAGTCAAACAATGTTTCGTATAAAAATGTATTTGGAAATGTTTAAGTATTACGGTCACTTAATTTCGAACTTGAGCACTTTTTGTTCCTCTTACACAATTTTTAAATAATGTCGACCGTGCTGGCGCACTGGTACGCCATCCGCAGTGAGCGGGCTGTCAGCTGCGTGTCGCGCACGCTCAACGCGGTCGAGCACAACCACTGCCGGCTCGATAAGGAGGCGCTGGCCATATTCTGCGCGAGGTCACCAAGTACCACCAGTAGGTACCTGTTCCTGCAGCGCTTCACTTCGCTACCTACTTGCACATAGAAATAAAATTACTTTTTCATTTCTCATGCTCTTAAAATGCTACTTAAATCTCTGCGAATCGGGACTAAAGCTCCTTGTATCTAGGGATTAAAGTTTTTTTATTTATTTACTTTGGAAACCCCTAAACAACCAATCACGGTGTTTGTGAATGGAGGATTATCGCCATTTTCAGTGATTGTGTATGGACCATATTTTTGGGTGTCGAAATAACCTCAAAATGTCAATTGTGCAAATATAAAAAAAAAAGGATTTAATTTCGTGAAACACGATTAATTATTTCGAATATGAATCTATTTAATCATATTAAGGCCGAACTCTTTAATTATGCGTGGTCCAATTACTTTTAAAATGGTTTCCAAGTTTGAATCTGTTGGCTAAATATGCAAGCATTAAAAACATCACTTTACAAAAAAACCGCGAAACTATTTTTCCTATTTGTATTTTGAATAGATGTTCGATGAGATTTGGTATGGAGCTAGATAAATTAAATCCCGACCAAGGACATAGGGTTTTTACCCGCGATTAACGACTTCGACGCGGACGGAGTCGCAGGAAACTGCTGGTATAATTACATACATACATACATACATAACATCACGCCTTCATTCCCAGAGTGGGGTAGGCAGAGCTACAGAAATACCAACAACTCTAAAAAGACTTGTTTATAATTCTGTAACCACGTTTTGCACGATCAGGCCAAGAAGTTTACTAGTGTATTAATGACAGGTTGCAAGCCCATCGCCTAACAGTACTACAAGCCCTTATTCCCTTAGTCGCCTCTTACGACATCCACGGGAAGACATGGAGTGGCACTATTCTAACCCGGTGAACACACCGAAAAATAAAATTAACCTGGTAGAATAGAGGCCAACTTGTTTGCTTGAATCACTACAATCATTGGAATACCGTTAAATGTTCCAACCTCGACATGAAAATCAGCTGTATTTACTTTGGTTAATTTAATGAATTACACGTAACGGAAAATTATTAAAATAAACAAATGATTCTGGGTCAAATGACGCGTGGGTGATATTTTTTCATCACAGATTTCTTTAATTTGTCTTAAAGTGAAACTTTCTTCATACAGGGTTTTACGGAACCATTAATGTGCGAGTGACACTCGCACTTGTCTGTTTTACAAGCTTTTATTTAACTTGCTTAGGGCCTGTTGTTTGATCAGTTAGTAGTTAAGTAAAATAATTATTAAAAAACGTAACTAATGGTTAAAACAAAAAAAAAAAAGTCAATTCAAATGTCTATGGGTCTCAGTTTCCACTTACCATCAGGTGGCCTGAGTGCTCGTGTGCCTTCTCCTTAACATAAAAAAAAAAAAAAAACTAAACGAAATATGTAAAAATTTTGATACTTATTCTTTTAAATAATTATTTCAGTTAACTACTGATCAAACAACTTGGTCTTAGTTCGCTATCTGCCATCTCCGTTCAAATCTAATCAAATAATCCGGATTCTGGTATTATAAGAATTGTCAATTTTTAAATTTTAGTCATTATACCCCGTGTGGCTGCCGGGTTAGAATAGTGCCACTCCATGTCTTCCAGTGGATGTCGTAAGAGGCGACTACGTCTAAAGAGGGAATAAAGGCTTGTAGTACTGTTAGGCGATGGGTTTGCTACCTGTCACTAATACACTGGGCCTCTATTCAGGTGCGTTAAAACGATATCGTGTTTGACACGTTTAAGAATCGTTTATGTCACAGTCGCCATTATTGTAAATGACATAAGAGTTATCAAAACGTTGACAATACGGAAACAGGTCAAAAACGATATCGTTATTACCATGTAGAATTCCAGCCCAGGTTAACATCTTAGCCTACATGTGCAAAATGTTGTTACAGAATCGTCAAATTAAGTCTTTTTGGAGTTGTTGGTATTTCTGTAGCTCTGCCTACCCCACTCTGGGAATGAAGGCGTGATGTGTGTGCGAGTCATTATAAGACCTTTTTCACAATCGACAAGTAGATTTATCTTTCAACTAACGACAGCCCTCATTTTGTCTATTTTCGAGTGTAAGAAAGGGAAAGGGCTACATTTATTTGTCAGATATTCACTACTTGTCGATTAAAAAACACGTGGTACCTAAGTCAATCTGAGATTAGGATCTAAATATCACAGTATTATGAAATTCAGTTATTTGGAACCTACTCATTGACTTGACATTTTGAGACGGACATTTTGCCGTTGAGATGATCTGGATTCAAATAATTCTATGATTCATTGAATGAGAAAATATGGTTTAAAGATTAGTACGAAATTCAGTCGTCGTGACACCAACTCAAATGTCATATTGGTCGGTTTCATTAGTTTCATTACGTGTAAGTATCGTGTCAGGGTCATTATTTATAATTAGCAGTGATTTTAATTGGCAGTGAATTAGTATCTCAAATGTTTTAATAAAAAACTGCACAGATTGTCTTCCATTCATGATATAAAGGCTTCGACACACTGAATGCGTGTCAGGAGTAATGCAGATTAAATGCGAATCCGCGCGTGGTTGTTTGTACATAGAACGCATTGTTCTCGGCACACTAAAAAATAGCGCGGGCCCACATTTTATTTTAACTGATCACTGTTTGAAATCTTAAGTTCCCTGGGAAAATAAAGAACCTTTACTTTCACTTGCTCGTTCTCACTGAAACCATGAAACCATGAAGTAAGAGGGTTGGTACGATTTGTTTACTTGAAAGAATAAAAACAATAAACTAGTATTTCTCAGCAAATGACAAATTTGTATCAATAATAATTTAGCTATCAACCTGTACACTCGTACGTTTGCTTGACAATTTATGAGGGAACTAATGAGGTAGGTTTGGGGCGGGCTACTACTATTTAACTTGACAGTACAGGCGTCCAAATCGTAAGCGATACGATTGAAATAGAGGGAAAAACCAACTAAAATAGAACCCTTTCTAGTTTTTTGTTCTTAAATTTGCTGACAATATCAGTCAAGTTTCGTTTCTTGCTGGAACTCTTACTAGAATCATCTTAAGCTATGATATTCCATAACTACACAAACATAACAACGTAACATTTAAAGATAGTCATAAAATAATAATAAACCACGATGCCTTTTATGCGTCCGCTCAAAGTTACTAGTCCCTTTAACGCACGTAACTTCAGAGACCTTAGTGTAAGTTGCTAATTCAAAAAAACGTCTCAAATGCGTTTGCGTTGCTCGTACAAATAATATGGACGAAATAGTTAATGTTACTTCGTCTCAATTTTATTGTGATGCAAAAATGATTTCTTTAAACCGAATGTTGTTTAACTTAATCGAGTTTAAAAAAATGAGTTTATTAATTATTATTTTTCAAAATGACTTACGTACCTGGGAATGTAATTTCTTTTCTCATCCCGCCATTGAGATATTCTCCGAACATGAGAGATAGATAAGAGTTATTTGTGCAAGAGAGCAAAGTTGTTTTTTGCTGCAAAACAAGAATTCTGTTGCACATACTACTTTTCACCGCAGCAGCGGGAAAATATTACCTTAAGGTAAAAAAGACCACATGGTGAACATTAAACGCCATCACCCCGCCGCCCGCATGGTGCCACACCACGACCACCTTTACACATTGTGAAAATTAATTAAAATGTTACTTTTCACTTCTTATGCTTTTAAAGTCCTTCTCTATGCTGGGTATAGACTGCATAAAATAACATTTTATTTGACAACCAAGCCCTACTACAGCCAGACAGACAGACGAGGTGACTGCTCTAAGTAAACTTGTTATTAAAAGCAAGCATTATTTACAGAAACATTAGAAAATCAACGTATGACTTGGCAGCACTCCGTTGAACCTAAGTTAAAAATCTCATGCACAACATTTAACAAAAAAAAGAAAGAAACAGTGGCGGGAAACAGGTTTTTGTCTCGTTTGGGCCTATTAATTAGTTGTTTTCTTTGCAAAATTTGTTGTGTTACGGAATTTAATTAAAATGTCGTCAAGTGAAGAGGAAATAATGCTCACACCTAATGGACTAATGGAAAAAATGCAACAATCTTTGCTGCCTTAATTCCAAGAAAAAGTTCGCCTGCTGGCTCGGATGGATAGGTACCATAAGTCTTGGATAAAATGGTTGGTTTTATGCCCTTCTTGTACAATCTCCTATAATTGTCTCACGCTCGCTCACGCTCGTAGCAAAATCGACTTTTGCTCTCTGTCTTTAAACAGCAAAACCACCCTTTTTGAGGTGCTGTGATGAAAAAAAAATCAAACACGCGTCGCGCCACCACTTCGAGATACGAGTACCAAAAAGAAACGGTAACGTTAGCAGTTTGGATGCGCTCCTCCCACGATTACAGACTGGTAGGTTTTATTAGACTGAAAATAAAATTACATACATACATACATAACATCACGCCTTCATTCACAGAGTGGGGTAGGCAGAGCTACAGAAATACCAACTCTAAAAAGACATGTTAATAATTTTGTAACCACATTTTGCAAAAGTAGGCTGAGATGTTTACTAGTGTATTAGTGACAGGTTGCAAGCCCATTGCCTAACAATACTAGAAGCCCTTATTCCCTTAGTCGCCTCTTACGACATCCACGGGAAGACATGGAGTGGCACTATTCTAACCCGGTGAACACACCGAAAAATAAAATTAACCTGGTAGAATAGAGGCCAACTTGTTTGCTTGAATCACAGCAGTAGAAATTACCTCAGATAATCGGCAGCATTGGAGCTACTTGTGTACTTACCCAAAAGTAGAAGAAGAGTGCCAACCTCTCGTACAGTCAAGGACTTTAATGCCGTTATGCCACTATAATTATTTTACCTTTTTCTTTCATGTGGTTTGACGCTGTCATTGTGACAGGGTTCCATATTGGCATAACAATTAACGTCCTTGACTGTACCTACTTAATAACAGTCTCACAAATACAGTCACCTAATAAAATAAAGCAGCATACTTGAGCCTTGTCATGCTTGTCGTAGGCATTTGACGTTGAGCTAGAAACTTATTATGAAAAGGCTCCAAAGTGCTCAAGATTTTCGCTGTGGTAGCTGGCCTTATAAGTAGCTGCACACTTTAGTACCTTGTCGGTTTAAGACCTTCATAATATCAGTGCAGTAGTTTAAACATGACGTTAAAGTGACAAAGCACCAAGAGTGTAAAGCTACTTAAATGGCTAACCGTAGGTACTGTAATTTGAAGTAGAAAATAAATAAATCAGTACACAGTTAGCTACGGACCCGAAAAAGGGTCAAATTCAACAGCAAAGACAAGTTTCGGGAAAACAAATTGTTTGCCGCCATGTAATTAATGATTATTCTAAAATTTTATTAGACCGCCGCTTGCCACAAGATGCTACATGGTAAGAGCAGAGGAAAGACTGGTATGTTCGATATGTGCATTATTTACACCACACTAGATAGGCGACCTATTAAAAATGCATCCACATGCAGCACCGTACACACATTGGAGGGGCGTAGCTGTTATATCTTAAAAACGGTTTTTATGTCTAACCGTCGACCGGGCGAGCGATTATTAAGGCCATAGATTATTACCTACTTATTCTTTTTTAAGTTAAAATTCAAATCAAAATCAGTATTGATCGGTTCCATGAGTACCTAGAGGCCGTTATCTTAAACTGGTAAGTTTTACTGGCCAGGTGAATAATGTAACGTAACTGATTAATGACACACTTCGTACCTAAGTATCCTTTTAATGTTTAAGAATTGTTAACACGGCGCGGCTCGGCTTTGTTAAATCATTTTTAACTAGGTAAGCAACTAAGCAGGTACTTAGCGGATGCGCCCCGATGCCCTCTCACTCGCACCCTTTGAAATTTGGCGAACTTTTATGTTTTTTTTGTCTTAAGTATTTGTTTTGTTTTACAGTTTGAGACGGCACGCCGCGCGCAACGGTAACGTCCGTATTTTATTATAGTCCGCCGGTGGTGCAAAATCGAATGTTTGCAAAGTAATTCGGGAATACACTGACATGGTGCGAATTCAAATGAGTGTGGTGATAGTTAACTAAGAGCTTTAAACTACGTATCGGAAAAGATTCCCGAACCGGCCTTCACGAGCGACAATTTTAGGTGCGTAGGTACCTACCTACCAATGTGCAGCGTACATAACCAACGTTGGTGAATTTAAACGGTTAAGTTTATGCAAATCGAAAGTGTGCAATAAATAAACAATATTAGGTAGTGAGCTTAAGACGACTGATAATATCAGCATTCGATTGGTACTGTGCGAAGTGATGAGTTTGTTTGTTTTGTCACTTTTGTCGCAAATGTCAGACAATTTGAAAAGACGTGCTTTGGTGTGCCACTCAAACAGAGGAGGACACTTCGAACAACACTCAAGGTAATTTAAAACTTATAAGAAGCTTCATCGATGTGATTAGGTTGATTTTACAATCGTTTACATAACTTTAATAATTGTTTTTTTTTTTTAAATAGGTAGACGTCGCAAATATCACTTTTTTACTTTAGAATCGTTTGTGCTATTCTATTAAGTATACTGTAATCGGTGTTTTTGACGGTCCTAAGCCCGATAAGTAGGTATGTACCTACCTGCCACTATCTTTATCTAAGTAGAAACAACGCTTGTTTAATTGAATTTACAAATGCCTGCCTGGGCCTCTATTCAGGTGCGTTAAAACGATATCGTGTTTGACACGTTTAAGAATCGTTTATGTCACAGTCGCCATTATTGTAAATGACATAAGAGTTATCAAAACGTTGACAATACGGAAACAGGTAAAAAACGATATCGTTATTACCTTGTAGAATTCCAGCCCTGGAATGTTATTATTTGAAACCAATCACTTTTCAATTCGTTATCGAACTAATAACAGGTAAACTAAACTTACCTACTGCCGAACCTTGTGCTTCGGCCGCACGCACTAAAATGTTATAAATGCTTCGACTGGACTAGGTAGGTAGGTAGGTATTTACTTCTGGGCGGCGCGGCGGTTAATAGCTCTGCAATTTATTAATTAAATAACCAATATTCAAACCGCCGATAGATTTAAACTTTGAATCTGAACTTGGTACCTAATCTTATTTTTCTCGAGGCTGTGCGTGTGCGTAGGCACCTACCTGTTGGTGTGCGCAATGCGTTTTTGTTTTCTTACTGATTTCCTTTGCTCGAGTGTTGGTTTATGAGTCTGTTCTTTCGTGTGTTATTGTACGTGTGCTAGCTAGTATTTCTGTCTTGTGATTTGTGCCAACTCGTTGGATAACCTTTGATGAACTTTAAGAGTAACCTACAATAAAAACTGTTTATTCTACGCATGAAAAATTACCTACCTAACTACCCACTTGTTTACCATTCCAGTCAAAAATAGGGCACCTACCCACCTTACTACTACCAAATAAAAAGTTAAAGAAGTTGTCGGACGGTAAGTAATCCATCATTAAAGCCTGACAAGATTCTTGGCCCTATTTCAATACTAATTTGTATTGAAATAGGGCCAAATAGAATCTTGTCAGGCTTTAAAATTAAATTAGGTAGGTAGGTAGGTAGGTCCCTACGGTATTTAACGTTATTAGATTTGAGAGAGATTGTTTGCTAATAACGCTAAACTTTAGACAAAAGGAGTTTGGATGATGGTTAGTTGCTGCCACATAAGTTTGTAAACTTATGTACCTATTAACTTTGCTTATAAGGTCATCATAACATACCTAGGTAACTGTAAAGTTTAATACTCAGTAGGTAGGTGCCTTCATAACCCATAACCACGAGCATGTTAAACACTCAATGCCGATAACCTCTTATCATCAGGTACTTAAAAAAAATAAGAAGTAGATAGGTAGGCAAGTTAATTAATTTTAAAAAACCTTGTTACCATTGATGTCGTTTAATAAGTAGACACTGAAGGCAGTAGGTAATTGTTGATTATTTTAAACAGGGAGAGATTATTTCTACGTTATGTAGGGAATCACGCGCGCGGACACGTGACCGCGGGTGAATGAACCGACCGACGCCGGCGGCGATCGACGAGTGAGGCGGCCGGCGCGGCCGCGCCCGCTCCCATTGATAAACGTACTATAACTACCTATCGCGTTGCTTCTGCGTACTAGAAGTGACGGTTTCATTGCGCGCTGAGTTTTGTTTGAAAAAGTCAAAATTTAACCTTACGTTTCCGCAAAAAAATTCCAACGGATTTCAGTTCAGTATAATGGTCTGAAACCACAGTTTCAGTTTTCGTTGGACCGTCCCTTACACCCTGTATATTTATTTATATATATACATATATACATATTTCTATTTGTATTAAGCGTCTCTTATATATTTTCTTCTTTTGTTTTAGGTTTCAAATGAGGACTCAGTCGAGTACACTATGAAAAGTTATTATTATGCAAATCTGAGTGAGGATGAAACCCAAGAACCAAAACCACTTAAAATCCGAACCCCGAAACGAAACAACAATATTGATGTGTTTTTTGATAAGCCTAAGAAGAAACCGGCTATCGAATATTACTCGACAGTTGCACAGTCGTCAAATGGAGGTACCAATTATATATCTTCTCGCGTAGATGATGTTTCAAAGACCACTCATCTCGTTAAAATTGACATCTATGATACCAAAAAGTTGCGAGGGATTCCAAACGATCAACACTGGAAATTTGCGGATGCTAAGATCAAATATTACGTCCAAAGTGAAGACGATGATTATTATTGTAACACAAAAGAATTAATTTACAAGATCACCAAACAAATTGCAGGCAGAGATCAGTGTAAAAAATATTTCATCGACGCAAAGAAATAAAAAAAGCATGAATCACTTCCCACGCTCCGCCCACATCGCAAACCCCCACCAACGAACAAATGATTTTTGGACCATATAATAAGCTACGCAAAACAAACCATACCGTATCACAACCATCTTAGGACCACATCCGAAGTCAGACAAAATGGATCTACAAAACTCGCTCTACGATGAAGACCTTTACGAGCGTTGTCAGGACGTTTCAGAACTTAATAAGTCCGTTTTCGATAATGAACTCTATCAACGCTGTGAAGAAGTCGAGAATCAGTCTCAGTTGTAAGTATTTTTTATATTTTCAACAAGTTTTGACTAGTTTAGTTTTGATTTTTATCCGGCAGTGGGGAGGCGAGGCCAATATAAGCAGCATTCTTAACAAAAAAATTATAGTATTCACCATTATCATGTCGTTGGCTAGTAAAAATATTACAATGTTTAGCAAATCAGTGTTATTAAAATGTTTTCATAAATATTTAAGATTGTGGTTTATCAGTGGTAAACTCGATGCAACAATCGCTAGTGATCCTGATATTAAACCATTTATCACCCCTTGTATCGGACACTTTACCGCTGTGCCATCGTTAACTTCGGATTACGATGAAATAGATGGTGTATTACCTATGGAAGCGTATTGTGCCATTTGTCAATTACATAAATCAGGTACCTATTGCTGTCCCTTAAGTGACTATTCACATCGTATCATTGTATATTTATACCTTTATTTTCTTTTTATTTTCAGGAATGTAACACGTGGAGTCAAAAGAAAGCGTGTGTCAGAAGAATCTCGTGATCCTCCATCTACTTCAGCAGAATTACTACAAGACTTCCGGTCGCAGAAACCGTCAACGGCCACAGTTGAGTCACCGCCTACTCCTGTTGCTGGTGATACTGTCGAGTGCAAAACCTGCAATCGGAACGTGTCCAGAAGGTACTATGCCCAGCATTTAAGGAGTAATATTCATAAAAAATATTGTATTAAATTTAAACATTCTAACCCCAATGTAGAATTGATTGAAGCTGCATTTGGAAATAGGTTATTAACTTATAGGATAGTGTCAGAACAAGATAAAAATTACCTTGAATTTGAAACGCCTGAACTTTTTTTGATAGGATTAAAACGTCTCTCAATAAACTTATAGACGAGACTATAAATCAACTAACTATTTTTAAGGTTAGTTTTATACTGAATGCAGAATTTATACAAGAATCGAAAGGAATCAACAATTTTTTCGATTTTAATGTTTTGAGTTGGACCGTTTGCAAAGGTGATGACAGGGAAACGTTTCTTGATAATTTAAAAAACTCCATTACTAATAAGATTTCAAATTTTGAAAAAAAAGATAGTGGATGGAGTCTTAAACATATAAAATACCTAGACTTGAACATTAATAAATTTAATCCGGACTGTTGGTAACTGGAGGAAGAATTGAGCAGGTTGCGATGGGGAATCATAGGGTTATCAGAAGTCCGTAGAGAGGGCGAGGACATGATAACCCTGAAGTCCGGGAACCTGCTCTATTTCCGGGAAGGCGACCAACAGTCCCAGGGAGGTGTCGGGTTTATCGTCCACAAGTCCCTCGTAAACAACGTGGTGAAGATCGAGAGTGTGTCGAGCAGGGTAGCGTGCCTTGTACTAAGAATGACTCAACGTTATTCGTTGAAGGTCATACAGGTATACGCTCCGACCTCGAGGCACTCCGACGATGAGGTGGAGGCTGTGTATGAGGATGTTTCCAGAGCCATGCACAGCTCCAGAACTCACTTCACGGTTGTTATGGTGGACTTCAACGCAAAGCTGGGCAAACGAGAACGTGAAGAGCTGAGAGTGGGGAAATTTGGAGTGGGGCGTAGGAATCACCGGGGTCACCTACTGGCCAGTTTTATGGAGAAGGAGGGACACTATATGATGAACTCCTTCTTCAGAAAACGTGAGCATAGGAAATGGACCTGGATGAGCCCTGATGGTGTAACGAGGAACGAGATAGACTTTATCATGTCGACGAAGAAGCACATATTCAATGATGTCTCCGTGATCAGTGCGGTTAAAACCGGGAGTGATCACCGTATGGTACGAGGCTTATTGAATATCCAGTTCAAGCTTGAAAGGTCTCGACTGATGAAGTCTACGCTCCGCCCGGCACCCGCCCAGCTCCAAAACCCCGAGAGCTTCCAGCTCGAACTCCAAAACCGTTTCGAATGCCTAGGAAGCGACGTGGACGATTTCAACGACGGGTTTGTGGAAGCTGTCCATGCGGTTGGGTCTAAGTACTTTAAGACCCGCCGTGCCAGAACCAAGAAGCTCTCGGACTCCACCCTTAGGCTCATGGAGGTTAGGCGCGAGATGGTTTTGCAGTCCTCTGGTGATGCTTGTCGCTTATCGGCAGCTCAACAGACAGATATCAAAGTCTCTGAAGCGCGATATACGCCGATTTAATACTAAAAGTATTGAAGAGGCTATTGAGCGTAACAGGGGCTCTAAGGTTTTTACCAGAGATTTGTCTGTTGGCCAAAGCCAATTGATGAAGCTGAAGACCGACGACGGCAGGATCGTTTCATCCAGGCCTGAGGTACTGGGGGAAATCGAGAGGTTTTATGGGCAACTTTACACGACAACCCGAACACCCGTTGAAAATCTAGCTAAAGACCCGAGGGCTAGACTAACCCGGCACTATACCGACGATATTCCGGACGTCAGCCTGTACGAGATTAGTATGGCTCTCAAACAGCTTAAGAATGGCAAGGCCCCAGGTGACGATGGAATTACAGCCGAACTCCTGAAGGCGGGTGGTAAACCAGTTCTTAAAGGCCTTCAGACGCTGTTTAGTTCCGTCCTCCACGAAGGGAGAACGCCAAAAGCATGGAACAGAAGTGTGGTGGTGCTCTTCTTCAAAAAAGGTGATAACACCTTGCTGAAGAATTACAGACCCATCTCACTTCTGAGCCATGTTTACAAGCTGTTTTCGAGAGTCATCACGAATCATCTCGCGCGCAGGTTTGATGACTTCCAGCCTCCCGAACAAGCCGGCTTCCGAAAAGGCTATAGTACCGTAGCCATACATGCGCCCGTACCGTATACATGCGTTGCGGCAGGTTATACAGAAGACTGAAGAGTATAACCTCCCTCTTTGCCTTGCATTTGTGGACTACGAGAAAGCCTTGAAATTCGATCGAGACCTGGGCTGTGCTGCAGTCTCTCCAGCGGTGCCAAGTTGACTACCGATATATCGAAGTGTTGAAGTGTCTGTACGAAAACGCCACTATGTCCGTCTGACTACAGGACCAGAGCACAAAGCCTATTCCTCTGCAGCGAGGAGTCAGACAAGGGGATGTGATATCTCCGAAGCTGTTCATCGCTGCATTGGAGGATGCTTTTAAGGTTCTGGACTGGAAAGGACGAGGCATCAACATTAATGGCGAGTACATCACTCACCTTCGATTTGCCGACGATATCGTAGTCATGGCTGAAACCATGGAGGACCTCAGTGCTATGCTCGCTGACCTCAGCAGAGTTTCCGACCAAGTTGGCCTGAAAATGAACATGGACAAGACGAAAGTCATGTCTAATGTCCATGTTGTGCCAACTCCCGTGATTGTCGGAGGCTCTGCACTCGAAGTTGTTGACGACTATGTATACCTGGGACAAACGGTCCAGTTAGGTAGGTCCAACTTCGAGAAAGAGGTCACTCGTCGAATCCGACTCGGCTGGGCAGCGTTCGGGAAGCTTCGCAGTGTCTTTTCAACCAAATTCCCGCAGTGTTTGAAGTCAAAAGTCTTTGACCAGTGTGTGTTGCCGGTGATGACTTACGGATCTGAGACGTGGGCGCTAACGATGGGCCTCATAAGAAAGCTCAGAGTCACTCAGAGGGCTATAGAGAGAGCTATGCTCGGGGTTTCTCTGCGGGATAGAATCAGAAATGATGATATCCGCAGTAGAACTAAGGTTACCGACATAGCCCGAAGAATAGCGAAACTTAAGTGGCAGTGGGCGGGTCACATTGCTCGCAGAACTGATGGCCGATGGGGCCAGAAAGTTCTCGAATGGCGTCCACGGACCGGGAGACGAGCTGTTGGTAGGCCTCCAACAAGATGGAGCGACGACCTCGTAAGGATGGCGGGATCGCGATGGATGCGGAAGGCACAAGACCGGTCTAGGTGGAGAGCCTTGGGGGAGGCCTATGTCCAGCAGTGGACGTCTTTCGGCTGATATGATGATGATGATGATGATATGTAAACCTTCCTCTTGAATCACTCTATCTATTAAAAAAAACCGCATCAAAATCCGTTGCGTAGTTTTAAAGATTTAAGCATACAAAGGGACATAGGGACAGAAAAAGCGACTTTTTTTTTATACTATGTAAGGTAAACGCAGCTATCAACGACCCATCGAAAATCTGCAGGTATTACCGACCCATTAGTGTAATTCTAAATTTTAACGTTGCTGCAACTGTTTGAGCCACAGGTAATAGAATAAATACCCGCGTTTGTTTGTTGAGCATCGGATAAACTTACTTTAGTGTGCGTGGCAGTGCGAAAAGGAGATAAAATACATCAGTTTCTGTGCGGCCGGCGTGGACGCAGGTCTTGTCGTACTGGCCCTTGTTCCGGCAGGTAAGTACCCAATTTTTCTGCTTAAGACATTTAATGCATATAAACGATATCTACAATTATCGTGTAGTATTAAATGTATTCATTTACTTATAAATTCTCGAATTTGTAATGCATTTTATTGATAAAACGTCACTTTATATGATAAAACTTTAACTGAAAATAGGGCGGTGATAGCTTCTTCAATTTTACTAGTTGCAGCCATTAACGACCCATGAGTCGGTAATGGCCGCCACGTAGAGTTTCGTTTTTATATCTTTTCTGTTGAAATTTGACAATTATCCAAGTATTTGTATAAACCATTTTAATAACAAACAATCAGCCTTTGTATAAATCAATTAGCGTTATACAATATTTTGTGTAGTTTTCTTGTTTTTGCGTTGTAAATTTATTGAAAATGACTACATTATTCATAACTCGATTTACGTTAGAGACAAAAATTAACTAACCATAATTTAATAAAACGTTGTTTTCGTAGTTAAATGGTGTATTACTTTAATCAATCACGGTCTCTTTTACAGTCAGGAAACCACTGATTATAAATATTATGTACTTTTTATGAGTCGGTAATACATTTTACTATTATACCTACATATTCTATTACCGACCCATGTGGGTCGGTAATAGCAACGATGGGTAACTATTAGCGACCCTACACAAATTATTACACTTAAGTATTTCATGTTAAGTAATATTATTTATGTTGGTGTACATTGGTGGTCCAAAATTTGACGATATAATTGAGAATCTAGATGCCTCATGCCTAGGCCAATCTGAAACACCCCGTATATGTTAATTTGAAACTTTTGGGATGGGTCAACAAAAAACAGATTATATAATTCTGCGATGGTATTAAAACCGATTGGTTTAT
The DNA here is from genome assembly GCA_949316455.1 of Acleris holmiana. Lineage (NCBI taxonomy): Eukaryota > Metazoa > Arthropoda > Insecta > Lepidoptera > Tortricidae > Acleris > Acleris holmiana. The sequence goes on along the minus strand of CASGFW010000019.1, from coordinate 45,069 downwards.
AACAGTGTTTTTTTCTGAAAGTAGTCCAATAAGGGATCTTTTGTATTTTTATTAAAGTATTTTTCACCATTTACAGTTGTATCATTTTTTGACAGTCGTTAATAGCTTCACAGCTGTTACTATGGGTCGGTAATAGAAACAATCGACTTACCCACTTTATTAATTATTTTTCACAAGAAAATGCTTTATTTTGCAGCATTTAACGTGGTAAATATAAACCCAATATTCAATATTACCATATAAAAATAATAAAAATACTGTGACGGCTACCAATATTCCTAATAAGTATGATCAATTTTAAAATTGCCTTACGAGGGTCGTTAATAGCTGCATTTACCTTAGTGATGAAATGTCAATTGCATACAATTTTGTCAAATCTCGCTTGTTACTTGATATCGAACGATATGATAGTGGAGGCTGACTCTATTTTATAACTGATTTAAAAAAAAAACTACGGTTGCCCCCATTTTTGACGTTCTGTTTGTCTTGTCGCAAAAAATAGTTTAGTTTTTTTGTTGTTTTATAATAATATATGTATGTATGTAGTTAAAGCAGTGTATGTAAATATACATAATTAGGCATTAAAACAATCGTTTGATGTAATTATGTAACAGCCACATCAACTACCACGTAAAAATAAAACGACATCCCCCAGCCGCCCGTGCGCCGCACCACGCTGCCGTGATGCCGAAGAAGGCGGCTAACTGCATAGTAATAGTAAAAGCATTTTAAATCTAATGTGTTTATCAATAGGGTATAGAATGCTTCGACTACTACATTGCATTTAGCCGCATTCTTTGATATTACGGCAGCACGGCCACCTTTATTTATATTGTGAACAAAAATTGAAATGTTACTTTGTCTCACGTTCACAGCAAAATCTAATTTTGCTCACTGTCTTTAAATAGCAAAACCACCCCCTTGACATTTGCAATCAAGTAAAACATTTGTAAAATTGATACCGATAGACATGTACACGGGTGGGTGTCTATCATTTGATCGAAATTCTTTTCATCGAACGCTATTTTCTGTTGAAACCATAATGTTTTCAGAGAATCTTAAACACCTAACAACCTAACCTGCGTAATTAATGTTTAAGATACCCTTAAAACATTATCATAATTTATGATTGGTTATACGCAACAGCAAGTGAGTGCTACCACAAGTTCGGTTTACAAACTCATTATTTGGTTTAAAAGCTGAATCCTGTCAACTTAAATAAAATAAGTATAATTCAATTATAGTGATAAGACTAAGCGTAAATTATAACCAATGTCAAGTAATTGTTAGTTGTTTCACGAGATGGCAAAATAAAAAGGTAATCAGAGTGTATTTCGGATACAATTACCTGAATTGTTGTTGTAAACAAAATGTTTATTTATTCCGCCGCGTGTGTAATTTTGCATAACAGCACGTACCTACCTAATCTGCTAAAATAACAACATTAATTTAATGCATTTTTGTGTCATTATTTGATACGTCCTATTTGATTCCTCACAACTGATCGCCAATCACTTTTCTCACATTCGCATTAATGAACTCCAAGGAGAGAGACGCCACGAGAACAATAGCTTCTCACTATCTTCCTTTCATATCGCGCAAACGTTTGGAAGCACAATAGCATTCGTTGTAGGCACCACTTCCGCCGCGGGTTCGCGTTATCCCAGACTGTGTTTACAAGATCATGAGATGACGGAGGGTACGAACACCTACCTAAACAGTAAACTGTTCTTTGTTATCCGACTAAGCTAACTAGGTATAAGAAAACAGAGGGAGAAGAACCTACAGGGCAACATGAGGGCTCAAAAGCCCAGAGCTACAGTGCGTGACCTTCAGAGTAAGGGCTCTTCTCATTAAATACCCACGCTACAACTCAGATTAGGTACCTATAAGATTATAAGCACTACGCTGAGTTCTTAACCAAACGTGGTTATTAGCTACTGTTCTCGTTCTTTCAAATAAGTAAGTACCTAATTCCCTCCACTGAGTTACTAAATTAAGTAAAAAAATATCATGAAGTACCAATATAACATAGTTGTTGTAACCTGTTTTGTTAAACTTGTCAAATAGGTACATAAGTCTGTTTATTGGAACCTAGTTGTTAAAAGACCAACAAGAAGGTAATTAATTAGAAACCATAGAAAATGTGTTTTTAGTATAAAAGTGTTGATAATTTGCATTTATGATTAATTTAGTAAAAATATCATTACTGGGAATAAAATTTCAAGTTGTCATTTTTTTGCCAAGGGAGCCAAAGGTGTCCCGAGAAATAGTGTTGTTTACGTTAATTATTAAAATCCTAATTAATAACTACCTAACCCTAAACTAAAGAAAAAAATAGTTTAAAATAAGTATACATACCTACTCATAGTAGTTAAGAACATTTTTTAGGCAAACGCTGGATTTTATAATGGAAGCAAGCCGCTTTGTACATACATAGTAGAAAGCAAAATAAGCGATTTGACCCGCATCAGCACAACGTTTTCACCCCTTAGGAACACAGATAGCGCCACTTCAATATTACATGTTTCAAAAAATTGTACTAGATGAAAAGGCGAATTTGGGTTTAATTTCATAAAAAAATCAAGGAAGGTGTGCATTTTTTAATGTAACTAAATAAAAACTGGTGAATAGCTAAAAAAATACCGAAAATGCAGGGTTTTTGGTAGCAGTTATGTATTTTATTTTAATGTATATTTTTACTTTTATTTTGATTGACACCTTAATTATTGAAAACTGTGCAACCGTTTAGGATGTAGAAATTTTGAAACATGAAAAATTTAAGTGGCGCCAGGTGTGTTCCTAAGGGGTGAACGTTTTGCTACTGCGGTTAATCACTTAGGTATTTTGAACTTTGACTAGGTACTAGACTGGTGTAATCTACATCGAGTTCTGGGACATTAATAATTTATTTCACAATGACTGCATAAGGAAATACCTAAGTACCATATATAAAAATATGTTGCTCATTATCAAGAACACAATATTCAATATTTAATAATAAGTAAAATATATTTTCAGTTTTCGGTTTCAGTAAACTGTATCATGGCTTCGAAGTCCTTCGGGATGCGTCAGTAACTTTATAAAGGATACCGACCAACGGGCACCTGCCGTGCAGGGGCTCGATACAAAGGTATTGTAATATGACTGTTCATTTTGACTACATTTGAGAATCGTGCGTTGTTTGAAGTGCAGTTAAGTAGCCACAGCAATACCTACATGATGAGTGCGTATCCTTCGAAATGCGAAGTGCGGAACAGGACTGCATTTAAATACTATTTAAATGAGGTGGTTTTCATAAATATGTAACATGTCGTGTCGCGGCCGCTGCGAGTCCGACTACGACTAGGGCGCGCGGCTCTTACGGGTAGGTGTTTGAACATTCTTAGCTAAAAGGATTTCCCGAATTTATTGCCACTGGCTCGAAAAAGAACACCGAGTCCTAACATTAAAACTGAATTTGGTTTATAAGCCACACACATGATAATTGTCTGAGTATCAAATATATGCCTACATCAGTTAGATATATTGCAACGTACTGTGCGATACCTACATTGGAAATTAAGAAATAATTTAAGGGGATTTTTGATCCGCAGATATTTTTCATGTGTGCATTACTAAGGAAATAAATTGCGAGGAAACCATTAATTCCAACAGCTGTGTGCCTGTGTGTCATTAAATGACACATGTAAGTATAACAGTTATCAAAACGTTGACAATTCGGAAACACTTCAAAAGCGATATCGTTTTTACCGTGTAGAATCCCGGCCCTGATTAATAAACGTCTAAAACCTGTACCTAGTTGAACGGACTATTACCTATACTGTCAATAGGCAAATCATAGGGATTAATTACCTCGATGACAAGAGACCAACCTTCCTAACTAAATGTTGAATGAAATAAAATGTTCCTGATTGTGCAAAATGTGGTTACAGAATTATCAACAAGTCTTTTTAGAGTTGTTGGTATTTCTGTAGCTCTGCCTACCCCACTCTGGGAATGATGGCGTGACTTTACGTAGGTATGTATGTATGTATGATTTAAAAAACAAAAAAACCGCCTTTATAAAACGCAAGATATAACTTATGTTAAAATACCTAGTAGATAGGTAGGTAGGTAATTAGGTACGTCGGTCCAACTTTTGCTTTTGGTTATAAATATTGTGGGACGCCAACTTCAGTTGGACTGACCTATTTATAGGTACCTAAGATGAATCGGATAGTGATTTAGCCGAATACCGGATACCGAATATCCGGCTGGCTCACAAGCCGGATGGCCGGATTTCCGGCGGCCGGATACCCAGGACTTATAAATAAATATCACGGGACAATGTCACACAAATTGACCTTGTCCCTAACGGGCAGAATCAGAATCGAGAGAAAAAGGCGATTTCTATTGAACTTGTTTATTATTTGAATGCTGTACGTATCGGTCGTACTTCCGACCCTTACCTTTGGTGGTCAGTCAGTGCCACACAATATCCAAAGATGAAAAAATTGCAAAAACATACTTGTCAGCTCCATGCAGCAGTGTTTACAGTGAGAGGTTATTTTCTGTAGCCGGTCTTGTCTATGAAAACAAGCGCAATCGACTTTTACCCATAAACGCAGAGGAAATTGTGTTCATGCATCATAATTTAGCGCTAGTTAACTTTGAATATTAAAAAATAAACAACATTTTTATTGGATTTTCTTTCATTCGTCTTGTTTTACTATCCGGCATCCGGCAGGATATTGGCTTACTATCCAGCATCCGGCTGGGTATCCGTTTCGTCTCGGTATAGGTCCAATAGCATTTTAAAATAAATTATTTCTTACGGTTATAAAGGCCGTTTTTTTTCCTAAAACATTTATTTCATTTCATACTTTTTAGGGATTAATGCGATCATAATCGCGGACAAGCATTGATACGAGGGGCGGCTGAAAAGTTCTAAGCCTAAGGTGGTAAAAAACAATTTCTCCCCTCTGATTTGATGCATTTCTTATATTTACTTTGCTTTGGCCTTGAAAATGCTCCTCTGCTGCCGCCTTCATTTCTTCATCACTTCCAAATCGCTTTCCTCTTAGGTCTTTCTTTAAATTACTGAACAGAAAATAGTCGCTAGGGGCTAAATCTGGACTATACGGAGGGTGGTTAATTTCTTCGAAGCCGATTTCCTTCATAGCTACTTTTGCAACACGCTGGGTATGAAAGGGAGCGTTGTCTTGCAAAAACAAAACGCCTTTACTGATTTCGGCCCTTTTTTTTCAAGTATGGCTTGACGCACTTGGCTCAATAGCTCAGAAAAGTAAGTTGCATTTATTGTAGAGCCTTTTGCTAAATAGTGTATTAAAATAATTCCATCCGCGTCCCAAAACACGGTAGCCGTTAGCTTAGAGGCCGATCTTTGCACTTTAAACTTCTTCGGCGGCCTTTCATCCGTCTCAATCCACTGCATGGACACCGACTTACATTCAGGATCATACTGTCTGACCCACGTTTCATCAACGGTCCGCACAAGTCTAAAAGGGTGAATAACTTTTAAAGTCCTCCTTTTCTACACGCTAATAAAAACTTACTAGAATATGTGAGATTGATAATGGTTTACACATGTTAAAATTAGATAATCAGATTTTCGGATTTCACTATTCATAATCATAAACCAATTCTATAATTTTGTAAAAACATGGTAACGCATACAAAACCCGGGGACAACGTCGTCCCCTGCGTTACCTGATATATTTGTGTAAATCATAGAAGAATTTTTAAAATTGTCAGCTAGAAAGTAAGTTTAATTGTCTGATTTATTCAATATATTGACCACATCAAAAAAAAATATTGCATTCTACCAAATTAAGGTGACATAGTGAGACATGTCGAAAATTGGGGAGTACCTTAAAAGTTGATTCACCCAAAAAAGCCCGAGAAGTTTCAACACACGGCTCTTTGTCAAACGCCGTCAGCATTTTCGGTACCCAACGCGCGCTGACCTAGTCATGTGTAAATGTGTATGAAGGATTTCTCCAACCCGCTCCTTGCTAATGCCCAAGGCCTCAGCTAATTGACACATCTTAATTATTCGATCCTACAACACTATTTTTAGGGTTCCGTAGCCAAATGGCAAAAAACGGAACCCTTATAGATTCGTCATGTCTGTCTGTCTGTCCGTCCGTATGTCACAGTCACTTTTTTCCGAAACTATAAGAACTACACTGTTGAAACTTGGTAAGTAGATGTATTCTGTGAACCGCAATAAGATTTTCACACAAAAATAGAAAAAAAAAAACGTAAATTTTGGGGGTTCCCCATACTTAGAACTGAAACACAAAAAAATTTTTTCATCAAACCCATACGTGTGGGGTATCTATGGATAGGTGTTCAAAAATGATATTGAGGTTACACACATCATTTTTTTCTAAACTGAACAGTTTGCGCGAGAGACACTTCCAAAGTGTTGAAAAATGTGCCCCCCCCCCCCCCTGTAACTTCTAAAATAAGAGAATGATAGAACTAAAAAAAATATTATGATGTACATTACCATGCAAACTTCCACCGAAAATTGGTTTGAACGAGATCTAGTAAGTAGTTTTTTTTTAATACGTCATAAAAACATTGATCAAAGCTACAACGAACTTTTATATTATGTTACTTGCTGCTACGGAACCCTTCATGGGCGAGTCCGAGTCGCACTTGGCCGCTTTTTTTAGTTTAGCGACGATTTGGTCGGTCACTACCGATACTGGCCGTCCTGAGCGGGGGTCGTCTTCGATCGACTTTCGTCCTTGTTTAAATAGGCTACTCCACTTTTTAACTGTAGCATAGGAAGGCCCAGAGACACCATAAATAGCAGCTATTTCTTGCAAAATGCATTTATGCGTTTATTTACTTTTCGTAAGGAACTTAATCACAGCCCGGTGCTCGATTTTCGTAAATATATGCATAATTCAGACACGATACCTACTGTTAATTGTTAAATATCTCGAGAAATACAACACAATGTTTTTTTCCATTATTTGCTCTTAAATGGTCTATCTAGTGGCCAGTAGGTACCTACCATAATTACATATACAACCTCAAAATACCTTACATACGGGTCAAACTGAGAACTTTAAGTCGGTTCAAAATAGTTGCCGGCAAAACCGGACGTAAGGTATGTGCCAAAGCCCAATAGGTACATAATAGTCCTAAAAATCTTCAACTTTATAGGTATTGCTGCATTGTTTAAATCCTTCTTAAGCAGCAGAAGGCAGACTGTTCAAGTAAAAATTGGGGGGAAAATCTTAAGATCGAAAGCAGGGAACGTAGAAGTTGGTATTCCGCAGGGGTCGGCGCTTGGAAATACCCTATTTTCAATATTTATCAATGACCTCCCATCCTCTGTCGCCGAAGGTCTTACGGTGCTGTTTGCCGACGACACCACGGTGGTCGTGAGCGCGTGCACCTACGAGCGACTTGAGCAGAGAATAGCTAGCGTATGCGCGCACCTTCACAAATGGTTCTCTGCGAATGGCCTCGTCCTCAATGCCACGAAGTCTAGCGTGATGTTGTATGCAGCCGGAAACACCGCTGCGATCCCGCCCTTCCAGAGCCCAATACCGCATTGCACGTCATGTTCTTTTCTCGGGTTTACATTAGATGCTAAGCTAAATTGGAAAAACCACGTGTCTAATCTGTGTGCGAAGCTTAGTAGTGCAGTATTTGCACTACGCAAGCTTAAACCAATAGTTTCTGAAAATGCACTGCTCCAAGTATATTTTGCTTATTTCCACTCCATTTTATCATATGGCACAATTCTGTGGGGTAACTCAGTAGACTCTAAACATGTTCTCACGTTGCAGAAAAGGGCTCTTCGTATACTGGCAGGTGTAAAACCGAGGCACTCGTGTAGGGAACTGTTTAAGAAATATGGAATAATGACGCACTATTTACAGTATGTTTTTGATGTAATAATGTATACTCGGCGCAACTTAATAGTAGATTATACACCGAGGGGATAAAGCACAGTTTTATGTCACGGGCGCGATATTGAATCCTGAACGTAACGAAGGACTCCAGATTTAACTCCCGAGCGCAGAGAGGGTGTTACGAGTTAATTCCCGAGCGAAGCGAGGGAATTAAGAAGAGTCCTGAGCGCAGTGAGGGGTTCAAGCGCGCCCAAGACGAAAACAGCTTTATCCCCGAGGAGTGTACTCTACTTTTCTCACCTTTTGCGAGACAATAAAAAAGCGAGTCTACTAAAAACAGCGTTTTATTATAGTAAATTAAAATTAAAAGTGAAAATTGATATTTGAGACATTAGTCCAGTTGTGGAAAGACAATATTTATTTAAAACTTTGCAGTTATCACCAATGTATTTTATTGCAGCGTCTTACAATACTCGCGGCTTTTGTTTAATTTCAAATGTGTTCCATTCAGCTTGCCGTGGCCAGCTCGATTTTAGAAAATGTTCGATTTTCAAATTAGTTTCGACGCGGCGGTGGCGGCGGCGCCGCGCCCGGCCTTCAAGTATTAGTTGATCTTTTATTACGAAATTAGACTTTAAGACCATTGTAATAAGAACTATGAAAAGTGAAAATATTACAACCCAGCGAGTTATAATAAGATTCAGTACAACATTACACCCCGGCTAAAGCCAAGGGCTTTAATGAGTTGGTTTGCGTAAGGTTTGCATGATATGTAAATTGGCATTGTCGAGCAGGTGGTGTGAAAATCAATTTAAACGTGTGAACATCCCCGGCAGGGTCACCCGGCAAACAGGCCGCCTCCAGCGTGTGCCGCGGCGGTTGGCGCTGCTCGACAAAAACCCGCGCGTAATAGGGCCCGCTTTCTATGAGCGTCTACCCGCAGACGTAAAAAACGAATCTTCAGACGCAAAGTTTGGTCGCCGACTTAAAAATCTGTTATTGACGAAATCACTATATTCTGTCAAAGAATATAGTGACGACTAGATAATATATTGTTAATTTATTATTTTTATTACTTAAATTTATATTCTAAATTGTGACATTTAAAATTTTATTGTATTTTTGACATTTTCTGACTGTAGCATTTGAGCTATCTATATATTTTTTAGTGTTTTGTTTTTATTTTAAAATTGAGTACTTTTTACTTTTGTACACTTTGACATTATTTATTTTTTACATTTTTATTTTTACTTTATTTTTTTACACTGACGATCTTATTGTGAATTCATTATAACTATGCGACATGTAATAATGTAATTTCCAATACGAAATAAATGACTACCTACCTACCTATGAAACCTAACATCTCCCATGTTACAAACACTCATGTCGGCAAATCTTGCCTACTAAATACCTAACACGTACCCAAACCTCTCTTCTCCTCTCTTCTCTGTCACCTCAACGTTAACTTCAAACTAAACATTCAAGCAATGCGCTCATCAGGTGGAAAGTAATTTCGGGAATCTACAAAGTTCTCTAAGCCGGTACTGTAAAAGCAGCACTTTCACTTATTGTTGAATACCTACATTTTGCTACCATCGATAAAAAAGAGGAAAACAAAATAGGCAGGTGCCAATTGATAACAACTAGTAAATCGGCGAACGTTGAGCTAGCAAACGGTTTCTTTGACACATTTTTTCATTTCTAGTAGGTAGGTAAATAGAATTGACAGTTAGGTCACATCTAGCAATAGACCAGAATCATACAAGGGGAAAAAGTATTTAAGTAAACAAAGTAACGAGTAAGTACAGCTGGTACCTACCTAGGTACAAACATGTTTAAATATAAAAGAAAGGTCAACAATTTAAAAGTAAATAGGTTATATCCATCGTTGCTATAAAACATTTTATAACAATCGCAATGCATTTTCTGTTATTTATTAGTAGACTTCGTTTTGAGTTATGAAAACATCAACTTTAATTATATAATTGCACTAGGTACCTACCGAGAATACTTATGAACGAGTAAGTAATCAAGATTTCTTAGTAAAGAATCTTACTCACATTTACAGGGCTCACGTTGGGTTTTTTTGAGTCCTCAGATCGCAATCTTAATGATGCAACTTGCTTCTGGCTAGAGCTGGATGTCCTGGTAATGTACCGGTTAGAAAGCCTCCTTGCAAAGTTACTTTTAAAGTCGCATCTCATGATAGACTCGACAGGTCTGCTAAACTCCTCTTCCCGCTTAACCCGGATATCATTTTGTTCTTGCATTGAATGAAACGATCCCGAGCGCAAGCCCGGCGCACGGTGCGGCGCGGCCGCCGGCGAGTGGGTTGTTTACTGTACTGGCAGTAGTGGCAGTTGGCACGTTAGCAGTGTTGGCACGCACGCGTCTCGGGTCGAGTGCGCGCTCGCACTGTCACTCCACTCGCACAAAATCCCGAACACCTGTCATCAACAAAAAAACCGGCCAAGCGCGAGCCGGACTCATACCATTAATACGTAATATAAATACGGCAAAAAAAACATGGGACTTATTATTATTTTAATTTAATTATTTTACTTTCAATGGAATATAATAACTAAATATTCTGTGAATATTTCAAGCGTTTGTCTGTTGCCGTTATCAATATCGAGCAAAAACGAGCAAAAAAAATACGTTTGTTGTATGGGAGCCCCCTTACTTAATTTTACCTTTTTGTGGTGTTTGTTGCTTGCGGCAACAGAAATACATCATCTAAAAACCCTTATTTTTTGTTACCTGTTATATCTTAAAGGTACATTATTCTAATACAAAAAAAAAATTTGAAATTTAAAAAAACTCCGACTCAAAACAGTCTGTAAAAAAACCTCTAAAAAGTAAAAAATAATAAGTAGTGGCCCTATAATTTTACTTATAAGTAGGTATTAATATTTTGATCAAAGCGTCGTCGCGTAGGAGTAAGGGCTGATTGTTTGATAAACAGGTAGTTGAAGGAACACTGACACGTCGGGGGACCACTAAGTACATGAAATAATATAAAATACACGAGTAGCTTGGGATACGAACCCCAGCCACTTACCGGTCCCCGACTTGGTTTTTTGGCCTCACTTCGCTCCGGGTTTAAGTACCGTAAAACTACACAACTATGGTCCTAGCCTACAACAATGGTCAAATTTTACTTATCACATTATTGTAAAAATATGATAGATTTAGCTATAGCTAAAGTTTAGAGCAATCGATTTTAGGCCAAACAGTACATATACCCAGCAATAATAGCAGTAAGATATCATATTTTAGAACAATGTAATGAAGAAAATTGGACTATTGTTGTAGGCCAGGACCATAGTTGTGTAGTTTTACGGTATTATACATATTAACCTGCCTCTTGAATCACTTTATCTATTAAAAAAACCGCATCAAAATCCGTTGCGCATTTTTAAAGATCTAAGCATACATAGGGACAGACAGACAGCGGAAAGTGACTTTGGTTTATACTATGTAAACTTAAAGATGGCCCTTCAATTCTCTTTGCCTTTATACACTCAAAGGAAATATTTAAGGTTAAGGTGTATGGGCATGAGTCGAGTTTCCCCGGGAAAGATGGCGCTTGTGTGCAGATACCGTTGTTGTTATTTAAAATAAAAATATAAATTAAATATTGTTAAATATACTTACTATACATCGAAATTTTTAAAAATATGTTTCATAACTGAAGAAACATGTCTTTAATCCATATGCCCCCTCATTGTAAAACGATCCACATCATAATATACCCGCAACTATGTTTTAATTGGTTTAATTTTCGATTCAGTAGGCTTAATTAGATCATCTTAAAAGTATAGTTATGGGTAAATGCAATATAAAGTTAATCGTTTTCGAATCAGGGGGCATTTAAGGTACCAATTAAAAACATATAGTTAGTGAGCTGGCGAGCATTTCGGTATAATATGATTTGCACGAGTTCCACATCGAGGTGGATTACAGTTTAGATCAGTACGAAGTGATTTGGTTCAGTCAATTAAGGTCCATGTCGCTGCCTTTTAGCGATACAGCGGATTAAGGTTACTTAATTAAAAAAATGGTCACAATCATATTGGAAACGAAGAAAATCGAAGAAGCAGACATTCAGGGCGCTGCATTATCATGGGACGGAGTTGTAAAAATGCTAAAAAAAGCTCTAGTACGTCATTTGCACACGATTCTCATTGCGCCCATTCGATTCATTATGACTCCCTGGATACGAAAGAACATTTGGCAGACACTTTGCTCATTGATTTTTAGCTGTACAACTGTTAGAAATTCCGCGGAATCAAGGGAAAGTGGTTACCTATGGAATTGTTGTGATTCTTTATAGTTATTATTATTATTTTGTTTAATATTATTCGCTGAACTCACGGAACATAATTGCGAGTCAAGTGCAGCAGTGAGAGAGAGAGAGAGAGAAGAAAACCGTGCAAAAGAAAGGGAAGGCTGTCTTCTGCTTCTTTCTATTTACTTGTAATGCTACGTCATAAATCTGTATATACATATACGATATATATATATGTAGATATACGCTAAATACATTTAGGTACACAATACGGAAAAGGTCGGAACTGAGTTACTCCGTTCTCACTCATATTCCTAAATAAAAGGGAGACACTACGAAAGGAACTATGGAGATATTTAATAACTGCGGGGACACAGGTAACAGACTTAACCTAACTATTGCTGACGCGTTTTGAAAATCGTTCCTATAGATTTATTTTTTTAATTATATTCAGTAAACGTAGAATTTTGTACTTATAGCTTGGCGCGAGCGTCGGGTTGAAAAAAAAGACGTGTGGCACTCGGGGACTGCCGCAGTAAAGCTATTGCATAGCATTTTGTATCAACTTATGCAATTATAATTTTATTTATTTATTTTATTCATGCAGTATTTCTTTTTCTTTGATATTAATTCAAGTTACATTTTTCTACCTATATACTTTCTCATAAACAGCTGCTTATGTATTCGTCCGATTTCGGAGCAGCTCGTCTCGATTCGTGCCAGTTTCGTAGAGTCGTACAATACGTCTAATTGCACACAACGCCGTGTCGAAGACTGCCGAACTGAAACGACGTTAGACGATGCACGGCGTTCAAGCCACACCTCCTTGCCCGACGGAGTGGGGAGCGTGAGGTTTTTTCGTTACGGAATTTCTGGATTCGGTCCCCGCGCTCAAGGCCCGCGATAAAAGCTATGCAATAGCTTAAAAAACATTGTAATGGTCTGCCTTTGAAATATCAGAGGCCTGAACGTCTGACACCTCATCGATTTTCTTAGTTTTCATAAAAAATCCACACATCAGTCCAAGAGGCAGACATGTGCGCATAATATAGCACAGCTATTTTTATATTTTTGAAGCGCTGTCAATAGACAATGCAGAGGCAACATGCTGGCAGACTATTTTTCCGTGGTCCTTTACATTGTTTTTAATTGAACAATTTAAGTCTGCCAAGTGTGCTCTTCATTTTTAAAACATTTAAATAACTTGAAAAGTTGCATACTACAAAAGTCAGAGTCCTGGATGTCTGCCTCTTCGATTTTTTGTGTTAACAGGATAACTGTGATCATTAGCCCCAGAGAACATGTGCGCATAATGTAGCACACCTTTTTTACATTTTTGAAACGCTTTCAATTGACAACGCAGCGCCACCGTGGTGGCAGACGAGGTCCTTGATGTTTCTCAGGGTATAATTATCGCTATTAATAACGTCTGCCTCGTGTGCTGATGACATCGAAATTTTACTTGCGAGCTTCCTACCTAATAGTTCTGGCCATAAACCACAAGTCGCTTACACGCACGTAAACGAGCGTTAAATTTTCGGGCTGTGAACCGCAAGGGTTATCTGCGCTGACTGTTAAAAAGCCAGGTAAATATAACCGGGCAACAGCATGTCAGTCAGACCATGCTCAGTGTAGGGTTCCGAAGCCGTTAAGTACTACAACCATAAAAATCGACAAGTAATAACAATTTTTCTATTTAAAGTCATTTGGTGCCGTCTTAGATCATGTTACTAGGTATAAACACTTTAATCGCCTGTATCTCAAGAACCATCATTGGGTCATTGTCTACTTAGTCGTGATAGTTTTCCTTTAAAATTCGTTATATGCTCTTTCATTAAAGATTTTTTTCTGATTTTTAGTATTTGTAGCGTTTTAAAGCTATTTCTTTTTTCAATTTATTGTACCACTTTGTTAACATGAGTAATATGCATATTCATGCTAAATTACAGATTTCTAGTACTAAGAGTCTCTGCGCTAGGCTGCGTACGGACGGACGGATATGGCGAAACTATAAGGGTTCCTAGTTTCACTACGGAACCCTAAAAACGATTGGCTTAGAAGTTATTAACATGAAAGGAAACAGTTTGTGGAAGTAACTAAAATTAAATAAATAAATAAATATCAGGGGACAATCTCACACAAATTGACCTAGTCCCAAACTAAGCTCTAGGCTTGTACTATGGGTACTAGACAACGATATACATACTTAAATAGAGAAATACATACTTAAATACATAGAAAACATCCAAGACTCAGGAACAAATATTCGCGCTTATCACACAAATATCTGCCCTTACCGGGATTTGAACCCAGGACCGCTGGCATCAGAGGTAGGGTCACTCCCAAGAAGAACACCGTGTCGTCAAAAAAATTTGATCCTAGACATGTAGTGATAATGTCTAAATCCTCTACGGTGTACCACAGGGTAGCATTTTAGGACCTCAACTTTTTCTATTATACGTTAATAACCTTCGAGATATCACAAATTTTAACTGTACGCTTTTTGCTGATGACCTGTCTAATGTAAGGCCTGCCTGCCTGGTCAGGATGTGCAAACATACAACAAGAATATAAATATCACATTGTCTAAAATTATAATCTGGTTGCATAATAACAATCTAAATGTTAACTTGTATAAGACTACGTTTTTACAGTTTATAAATAAGGGGGGTCACAAGCTCCCTCTAATGACAGCTTCAAAGAGTCAAGTTATCAAAGAATCCTCGCATACAACTTTCCTAGGAAGTACCGTACATGACAAATGTTCGTGGAACGAACATATTGATAAGTTGTGCAATAAAGTTAACTCATTCGCATATGCCGTATGGCGACTTGTTAAAATTATTAGCAAAAAAGTGGCAATACAAGCGTACCATGGACACGTGAGTTTCTTGCTTAGATTCGGCATCCTAATGTGGGGTAACTCATGTCATGCGAATCGAGCACTCATAGCACAAAAGCAGTGTATCAGGTCAATATGTAACCTAAACGCTCGAACTTATTGTAGACCTTCGTTTAGAGACCTGCGACTATTGACAGTACTGTTTGTATATCTACGAGATTTGTTTGTTTGTTACTTATCCATGGCTATTCAAAACGTGTAAAAAAATATGTCAATTTAACACGAGGTATATACAAAGGAAAAAAGGAATAAAATAACCACGAAAAAATTATTAAAAATTACTGTTTGTTTGTTTTAATAAATCTACACAATAACAAGTTATTGTATCATCTATTTATTAATTATTACTGCCTTGCAAAGGATCAAAATTATTTGTAGGGTAAGTAATCAATTAACGTAATTTAATTTGTTTCATTAAAATCTATGAAGTCATGTCCACATTATTGCGAGTGATGACGCCCATTTGTCCGAGATAGTAATAAATATGACTTGTTAATTTTATTGATATTTTAGTTTAAAATTATACATTCAATGATGATTGTGGCATGTTAACTTTGCTACTCGGTTCTGTTCGTCTTTATTTCAATTTTATTTCTATTGCGATATTTCATAGTCAATTACATTTTGTGAAACCATCTTTTTTTAACATGGCGACCTGTACTGCACCACCATTTAAGCAAAATAAAGATATTTAATTTGAACTAATTACGAACGAAACTAAGAACGAAATCGCAAACGTCCTCTAGTAATAAAATATAAATGTACCGCCTGACAGATTTTAAAAGCAATGTTGTGACCAAACTGTAACGATATATTATTTACTAACAGAAGGCTTTTGATCGAATCCACTTGAAAAAATAATGGGCATATTTGATAAATGGGTGCTGATAAGAGTGATGAGCAATAATACCTATCTCAACCCACAAAACTCGAAAATAGAGTTTGTGACACCAAACTGTAGCTCATCATATCCTGTACAGTTTACCAACTTAGATCTGAAGAAGAGACTTGACAACTCTCGCAGAAGGTATATTTTCCCGGAAATTGCACTTTAGGGGTAGGGGTGTCCCTGTTTTATAGTACCAAGGGTTTCTATGAAATAGTGCAAATGCAAACAGACGGAGACGGACGGACAGAAAGACCGAAACTATAAATGTTCCGTTCAAATATTTGGCTACTTTGGATACTTCTTATTGTATACATGAGAAAATGGGAAAGTGTAGATTTCGGGAAAGCGTGCGTTTTGGAAAAGTGTACATTTCGGGAGTGTACGTTTTGCGGAAAGTGCACCCTTGCAGAAAGTGCACATTTCGGGAAAGTGTGTTTTACGAGTCTAACCCTTGTCAATCAACCCACTTTGACGCGCACACAAGTTGGGCCCTGCAAATCGCGGGTATTCACCCTCTTTAACATCTTGAATTTTTGGCACACAAATTGTACGGCGCGTTAAAATCTGTCTATATATATATATATATATATATATAAATGAATCCCTATTTCTCTTGGTCACAGCATCATGCATGAACGACTGAACCGATTTCGCTACTTCATTTTTTGTCGTGTTCGTTATAGTCAGAAGAAAGTTCTTATGAAAGAAAAAAATTTTTAAATCCACCGGGAAAATCAAAATTTGCAGCGGGGAGAAGCCGCTGGCGGGTAGCTAGTTCACAATAAAATAAAACTTTTGATACTTATGTACCTACTGTTAGCGCTCGTTCTTCCTTGTGAGAATGGTTTACGGCGTCGTGCCTTACTCCTCTTGGCGAATAAACTACTATTATCGCCCGCTGTTTGCTCGCACATCCCGATAGTAAGCCAGTCCATCTGCAAACCATGCCGTCGTCTGCAACAATTACCTATATAGGTAAAGATTTTCATTAAGTAATTTATTTTATTTAGACACATCTGTGTACTACAGACTAAACTGTCTTCTATATACCTACTATATTTTTAACTTCGGTAATAATACTTACTACAGTAGGTACCTACATAAGTAGGTAACCTACCTACCTAGGTAGGTAGGTAGGTAAGATAAGAATCTTACTCAGAATATCTCTATGTTTATTGTTAAAATTGTATAAACTTGATAAATTTGATACGAAATGTACAGAATAAAATAGGTATAACATTAATATATAATCACACGACACTGAAATGTATAAATACTAAAGTTATATAAGTTAACGTAAAAATGTATGAATATGGTTACATACAGGTATTAGCGTAAAAATAAGACTTGGGTGCCTATGAAATCTAGTACTAGAATTTGTTTCCCAAACATCTGCAAATGCATGCATGCATCTGCATCTGCATGTGGGGGAGTAAATTTCAGGTCTTGAATTAAAAACGTATTTAAATTATTAGAGCCAATGTTTTAATGACTTAACAGTCTTACAGAAAATTTTGAAGTGAAGTTTTTATAACCTATATTAACTTAAATCTATAGTTATGACGAGTGGGAGCGAAAGATTGCCTTTAAGTTTTTGTAGGCGCTATAACTTAAACATGCCCCCAGGCGTTGAAAGCTTGGCTTTCAACAACAGTCTTGGATTTCTGGCAGAGGACAAATCTTCGAGAAAGCCCTGCGAACAATTCCATTTGTTGTCTTCACATCTGCCACTCGATTGATGCCGTCTGGACCAGGGTGAACAGTGACGATGCGGCCCAATCGCCATTTTAATGGAGGAAGGTTCTCCTCCTTGAGTACGACTAATGAATTCAGCCGCAACGAGTCCCCATTGGACTTCCATTTTACTCTCTGCTGGAGTTCTGACACGTACTCTTTGCTCCAGCGAGACCAGAAGTGCTGGCGGAGTTGTTCGATCCTTTTAAATCGAGTTAAATGACTTGTAGAATAATCTCGGAGGTCTTGCACTGGAAGAGAAGTTAGCGGCCGTCCGATGATAAAATGTCCAGGAGTTAGCGGCAATAGATCTTCTGGATCCGATGACAGTGGTGTAAGTGGTCGAGAATTCAAGATTGCCTCGATCTGAATTAACGCAGTGTTAAATTCTTCGTAAGAAAGATGACAATTTCCCAGCACTCTTTTTAGGTGGTACTTTGTTGACTTAACACCCGCCTCCCAGAGACCGCCAAAATGCGGTGAATATGCCGGAATAAAATGAAAGTTTATTTCTTCATTGGCTGCGGTTTCAGCCAACGAGTCACAGTGTTGAATCAGAAACTTAGACAGATCATTGTACGCGCCCACAAATGATGTCCCATTGTCCGAGTAAACATGGCTAGGCTTTCCTCTACGCGACATAAAGCGACGCAATGCGGATAGGTAATTATTGCTCGTCAAGTCACCCACCAACTCCAAGTGTACTGCTTTCGTGGTAAAACATATAAAGACGGCAACGTAAACTTTCACCAGCCTACATCCTCTACCCTGACGACTAGCTGACATAAAAGGGCCTGCGTAGTCGACACCTACATAATCAAATGGAAAACCTCCAGGAGAGACCCGGTGCTTAGGCAGATTTCCCATCAAAGGGGTAAGTACTTGTCCCTTTAGCCGACTACACAGCATGCACTGCCTAAAACAAGCTTTAGCCAAATTTTGACCTCCTATCGGCCAATAAGTATCCTTAATTGTGCACAGTAACAGCTGCGGTCCCGCATGTAGCAACCGCTTATGTTCGAAATTGAACAGTAATTTTGTAAACCTATGACTAGCGTGTACAAGAATCGGGTGCTTTTTCTCATACGAAAAGTCCGAGTTTATGAGACGTCCGCCAACACGCATTATATGATCGTTACCCAGAAATACATTAAACTTACGTAACGGACTCTTTTTTGGTATACTATGCTTACGTGTCAAGAGTGTAAACTCAGGGAACGATTCACATTGCGAAATCCTAATTAACAAATTTAAAGATTTCTTTAATTCTTCGCCAGATAGGTAGCTAGTTAACATTGGTTGTTTCTTACAAGCAGAGATAAAACGCAAAATGTAGGCAACCGTACGATTTAAACGCGAAAAGTTCGAAAACCTATCAAAATCGATCAGTGGTTTTAATTTATCACATTTATGGGCATGCAGGACGACTTCAGGTCTAACCTCAGGGAGTGATATTGAATTTGTACCTGGGTTTAACGGCCAAGTTGAAGCGTCTCGCTTCAAAAAATCTGGACCTGACCACCACATATCTAGGGACGAAATCGAGTTAATTTCGATCCCCCGGGATAAATGATCGGCAGGGTTCTGATCAGTGGGAACGTGTCTCCAAGCGCAATTACCTGTGATCTCCACAATATCAGCCACCCGATTACGGACAAAGGGTTGAAGCTTTGTGGGTAACATTTTCAGCCATCCTAAAACGATCGTGGAGTCAGACCAGAATACCGTCCTGTTTACTTGAACTCTGAGTGAGTTGGCAATCTTCTCGTAAAGGCGAGCACCAACTAACGCACCACATAATTCCAACCTTGGTATGGTCACAGGTTTGATGGGAGCAACTCGACTTTTGGCCATAAGCAGTCGAACCAAAACCTTACCCTTATGGTCTATGCTACGAACGAATGCACAACCCCCATATGCTCGTTCTGATGCATCCGTGAAAATATGCAACTCGAGTTGCTCGTAAGACTCGCACACTACCCTTCGTGGTACGCAAATCGTATTAAGTATTGGCAAACCTGTAATAACATCTTTCCATTGCCTCGTGACCTCCGGCGGTAGTTGCTCATCCCATGATAATTTATGTAGCCACAATCTTTGCATAAGCATTTTCATTGAGATGACAAAAGGAGCTAGTAGACCTAGTGGATCAAAGATTTGAGCAATGACCGACAGCAAGTCGCGCTTGGTGTTGCCGTTTGATACCGATGGGGCAAGCGGAAAGTGTAATTGATCAGTATCTGAATGCCAACCTAGACCTAAAGTTTTACTGGTCTCTGTAGTACCCATATTTAAATCTACTAAAGGTTGAGACGACGCATCCATTAATCGCGGGTTATTAGACCTCCATTTTCTTAAATACATGCATGCTGCAGCAAGTGCATCGCTTACTCCTTGGCGGAGTTTAATCATTTCATCTAAGTCATCCCCTCCACTTAACAAGTCATCGACGTAAAAGTCGTGAATTATTATATCCCTAATTTTAGCATCCCCTGATTCCAAGCCTATCTGTTTAAGACATCTAGTCGCTAAGAATGGAGCACTAGCGGTCCCGTAGGTCACTGTATTTAATTTATACACCTGAAGGGGATCGGAAGGACAATCACGCCAAAGAATCAAGTGCAAATTACGGTCAGCGGGATGCAATGCTATCGTCCTATACATTTTTTCGACGTCAGCTGATAAAATATATTTATGAAACCTAAAACGGAGAAGTATGCCTAACAGGTCATCTTGGACAGTAGGTCCAACCATCTGTAAATTATTTAACGAGACACCTGAACTCGTGGGGCTACTCGCGTTAAACACAACCCTTAACTTGGTAGTGGTACTACTTTCGCGGACAACACCATGGTGGGGAATAAAGTAAGTGTCGTGGTCCAACTCAGCGAGATTAACTTTGGCCATATGACCTAAAGATTGGTACTCCGACATAAAGTCTTTATACATCCTTTGAAATGATGGTCTCTGTTTAAATCTGCGTTCCAATGATAAAAGGCAATGTTTAGCTCGCTGAAAGGATTCTCCTAGTACCTGAGGGCTTTGTTTAAGCGGTACCCGTACGCAAAAGCTTCCATTCTCTAAACGAGTTGTGTGATCAATGAAATGCTGTTCACATAATTTCTCCTCTGGAGAATAATGGGACGACTGAGGGCGAGCTTCTTCGAGCTGCCAAAAACGCATCAATTGGTTTTGGATGTCGTCCACATCATTAAACAACTCTGTAGTTTTTGATTCCGATACAGTTACAAAATTACACTTTATTTTATCTGGCAACGACGATACATGGCAACTTGTAATTGGACCTGAAACCAGCCAACCCAGTCTGGTTTCACAAAGTATCGGCAGACCGTCGCCTAATTTGATTTTTTGCGTACCCAATAGATCCCAAAACAGATCAGCGCCAATTATTAAATCTACTTCAGCTGGCGTGTGAAAATAAGGATCTGCTAAAGAAATATCCGATGGAATACGTAGGTTAGACAAATTAACCTGACTATGAGGAATATCATCCGTAATTGACGGTAAAACAAAACACTGTAAGTGTGACGAGAATAAATCATTCAATGATTTCATCGACACCCTACACATTTTACCTATAGGCGATGACGTGTTATTAATGCCTTGTACACATTTATTTACGAGATCAGTCGTAATGTTAAGCTTATGGCACATTTTTTCTGTGATTAGGCAAGACGTACTGCCGCTGTCTAGAACGGCGCGAGCAATATGTTCGCGATTATTAACATCAAATAATTTAATAAGCGCAGTAGACAGCAGTACGTCCTGTCCATGTCAGGATGAAGAGGTTTCGAGATTCGCAGCCAACGTTACAGGCATACGGGGCTCGACGCCAGTAGCCACCGACCGAGCGGGCGCCGGCGCGAGCGCAGTCACGTGCTCTCCACCGCTCAGCGCGGACGTGCAGCTGTTACTATCCACAACAGGTCTGGCCTTAAAATCGGTCATATGGATTAGTGTGTGATGTTTTCGTTTGCATACTTTGCATCCAGGTTTCTTACAGTGATTGGCGTAATGACCACCTCGAAAACAGTTAAAGCAAACCTTATAGTTCGGCAATAATTGCAGCCGCGCGGCGTTGCTAAGCGCTAGAAACTGAGGGCAATTACTCAGACAATGATCGCCCTTACAACTTGGACATGGTTTCATAGGTGAATTATTACTATTATTCCTACCATCCTGTACCGAAATCATAGATTTTATCTTGAGCGGTGTTTTGCAAGGTGTATTCACTTTATTGGTCGACAATTCTAGTGTTTCGAGTAAATCTGCCCGGTCTCTTACAAATTTTAAGAAAGTATCGAAGTCAATCGCTTTGTTTTTATCTAGGCGGCCTTTGTACTCTTCCCATTCACGATACGTTTTTGAATCGAGTTTTTGTGTAACGATGTGAATGAGCAGAGTATCCCATTGTTTAACTGGCTCGCCTAAAGACTCCAAAGAACGTAAGTTTTTATTAACCTGATCAATGACCCGTTTTAAGTTGAATGATGACTCCTTTGTTATAGGTTCGATATTGAACAGAGCTGAGACATGATTTTGTAATAACAAGCGCTTGTTATTGAACCGCTCACGTAAAAGGTTCCATGCTACAGTGTAATTCTTAGCCGAGAACTCAATGGATTGAATAACCACTGCTGCAAACGACTCCAACGAAGCCCTAAGGTAGTGAAATTTATTTACATCATCTATCTCGTCATTTGAATGAATTAGGCTGGTAAAAGTGTCACGAAACTCCAACCAATTTTCGTAGGAACCTGAGAATTTAGGAAGCTGTATAGTTGGTAGCTTGACGAGCTTATGATTCCTACTGGAGCGTGAACTATGTTCACTTTCGGCAGACCCAAACTTATCCTGCTTCTTTGGACAATTAGCTAGCATGTCTTGTGCTTGAGATAGCGCTGAGTAATATTGGGACTCGAAATCTGATCGCTCGTTACTTCGAGCTTCCATGTCATCAGCCATGCATTCAAGCTTCATCTGGACATCATCATAGTGTACATACAACGAATCTATCTTACCAATACGCAACTGTAACTCGTTCATCTCTGCTGTAGTAATTGAAGAAAGATCCAAGGTCGTTAAATAATTTGAAAATGTAGTTAATTGCCTTTTGTAACTACCACGCATTCTAATTAATTCCTTTTCATCGGCCATTCTGAGAGACGAGTGTTTTCAACCTTATCGCAGTATTTAAATACGCTAAATTATACCTGGTTTAGAGTGTTGGGTTAAAGTAAATAGAAAATAACACTTTATCACTGTTAATCCGGTATTACTGTCCAATAATTGCTGAATCCCGACCAAAATTTTTAGGATGACGACGAACTTCCTTTTGTCCTGAGAGTACGTCCAGTGCAATTAGGTTAACTCTTCATTAATTAACTCCAATTTTAATTTATCTGGTAATTTTCTTATATCCAGTTCCGAAGGACCATGTGGGGGAGTAAATTTCAGGTCTTGAATTAAAAACGTATTTAAATTATTAGAGCCAATGTTTTAATGACTTAACAGTCTTACAGAAAATTTTGAAGTGAAGTTTTTATAACCTATATTAACTTAAATCTATAGTTATGACGAGTGGGAGCGAAAGATTGCCTTTAAGTTTTTGTAGGCGCTATAACTTAAACAGCAATTTTGCTCAATATTCTTTTATTTATCCATATAATCTTCTTCTTCTTTTTTAATTAATGGCGGTCCACACAGTGATTGTGCCAATGTCAAGTGAATAGAGTAAATCAGTAAACAAAATAAATCAAAAGTAAAACCCGGGCATTTTTTAATCGGCCATCTTCCCTCCCCGAAGGTTACCGGCAATCTCATTCATATAATCATTCGAAGCGGTAAGTTTTTATTAACAGACCGGCCATAGTGTCAAGTTGATTATTCGATTCAGTGTTGCCATAACATTAAAATAGCAGCTACGAAAAATTAGAGTAATAAAGAGCCTTAAAGGGCCGATTTCTGCCTTTTTTTTTACTTTAAAGTAACTTCACCTGTATAATTTATCAAAACTCATCATAAATCAGTAACCCAAGAATTTAACTTGAGTAGAACGTAGAACCTTGTGAAATCTTGCTTAGCTCATCCAAGAAGCTTGGGCTCAACTATACATCCCACTTTCTGATTGGGACTTTTTGATTTTAACCTGGCAATTTCAGTTATTGTGTAAGAGGGATAAAAATCATAAATAGGGGTCATTAAACTTGTCTTCACTTATCTAACATGGAAGAAACCACTTTTCTCAATTCCTTTACAAACTCCTACCCCCATTTACTCCTTTAGGGGCTAATTTTCCCGAAATCGCCGTATTTTTTTTTATAACCTCAGCAACCATTTTCACGTTTCTAACTTAATAGTAGATTGTTCAACAAGGGACTAAAGTAAGCCATTATGACATTGAACATTTGTTTATTTGTAAATGACAATCCATTGAAAACTGACACTTCAAACATGTCTAAGGCATGTCTATTTTTTTTTAGTAATAGCGAAATAGTTTTAAAAAGGACACCTTAAAAAATTACAACTTCAATAGCGCAGTAATTTTTAATCTCAATTCGTTACTGTGATTCAGAAAGAGACAGCGACAAGGTCGTTTTTGGGGTTAAAACATTACAATTAGTCCATAGAAAACATTTTTGAAACGAAGACCGAGGAGGTGGAGGTTGAATGCTCAGCCTGCCCCGGCCTCCACCGTCTCCACGGTGCAATCCGACGACATCAAAATGGCAACTTGTATCTGGCTGTATGTGGTTTTCCGAGGCTTTTTATACATACATACATACATAACATCACGCCTTTATTCCCAGAGTGGGGTAGGCAGATCTACAGAAATACCAACAACTCTAAAAAGAAATGTTGATAACTCTGTAACCACATTTTGCACAATAGGCCAAGAAGTTTACTAGTGTATTAGTGACAGGTTGCAAGCCCATCGCCTAACAATACTAGAAGCCCTTATTTCCTTAGTCGCCTCTTACGACATCCCCGGGAAGACATGGAGTGGCCCTATTCTGACCCGGCAACCACACGGGGCTTTTTATAAGGAAATTAAAAAGAAAAATTCTTCTGTCCCTAGAGATTAAAATGTCAATTTAGTCCCTAGGGATCAAATGCGTCACTTTAGTCCGCCTACAACGGCTATTATGAGTCATTTTAGAGCGAGAGAAGTGAAAAATTCTTTACAGACTTCATTTCACCTTCGGGTTTTTGCAAAATCTCCCAAAGCCTTTCTATTTTATTATTATATTCTTATTCTATGATTACGATATAACTTTGAAAAAAAGCATTGTAGGAGCGATAAAATAAAAGGTAACATACAGATAGCGGATATGCACAGTCTTATTGGGATTCAGTGTGACAAAGAGACAGTTCTACAAGCTAAAATATCATGGTCGTACGCTGTTGCACATTGTTGCATAAATAAACTACGTTTACGTGTGCACTTATTTTATAGGAATCTACGACCATGGTGTGACCAGTTTACACGAGTTGACTACACTTTGGTGTAATGGTGTGTACGCCTAGTTTTACCAAGAACTGGACTCTGAATTATTTTCTTTTTAACTTATTGAAATTTTCGAGACAGGCATAGATCTGACCCTTTCATTTTAAGGCTCCTTCTATGCTTTTAGTTCTTGTTCTATGCCAAATAGTTTTCGTAATATTTTCGTCGTTTGTTGTTGTAAGTAGACAAGGCTAGTTCATGTTAATAAATATTGTTATAACAATAACACTTTTAGTAACGAAATTAGTTTCTTATAAAAGGTTGTTAGTTCTTAATAAGATTTACAAGATTTATATTTCCGGTACGCGGTTACCACTCTAGAATCCTTTCGTCCTAACGGCTATTAAGTAGTTCTACGGGCAACGAGCCCAAGGTTAGCAATCCGCTAAGCTATATCGGTAACTTTAGTTCTGCTGATCTCCTCACTTCTGGGTCGATCTTGCTTTGAAACGCCTAGTAAAGGCATTCATTTGAGACCAATAAGTTAAGGACCAGAGGGGCTATTGTCTAACGCACTCGCAGTCGCAACCGGCTTCAAAATGGAGCAATTGTTTTCATATTGTATGCAGACGAGCGTTCGATTTTCAAAATGAAAACGATCGTGATTGTGAGTGCGTTAGACAATAAGCCCTCAGGTCTTTCTTCCGTAAGTTAACACTGGCAACTCTCACTGGTCAAAGATTTTTGGCTTGTGAGAAAAGTCATTTCTAGTTCAGAAGCTTGTAATCGTCTCCCAACGCAGCTGGAAAGTTCCGGAAACATCCCTGTCTCACTCCTTGTTGCTTTTGAACTGGTTTAGAGGTTTAAACACTTCAACACTTCAATCTACAGATAGTCAATTCGATACCGATAAAGAGATTGCAGCACAACTCAGCTCTCAAAGGAATCGAAGGTTTTTTACAATCCTCAAATTCTATGTGCTCTTCTATCTGTCATACATATATACTGCCGCAGTGTGTGGATGAGGTCTATGCTACTGAAGCCTCTTTATAAAAGTGCTTGTCGGTAAGCTGGAAGTCATCAGCCTACGTCCCTACGTGCAAGTCCGTGAGCTTATACATAGATATGGCTTAGAACAATGATGGGTTTTTACTTCTTTAATCGGGTGTTATAATTCTTTTTAGGGTTCTGTAGTCGCCATCAAATTTCGGAGCATACAAGTTACTCGAAAATATCTGCACACACTCTTATGCCTGTGATAGTAGTCTAATTAAGATTTTTTTCAGCAACATACTTGTTCCGAAAATTTGATTGCGCTGTGCCTAACTCTGAAAAACGGAACCTATGAAAGTTCACTTGTTGACTGTCGGTCCGTCTTTCCATCTGTACGCCCTCTATCCGTCTGTCTATCAATACCTTTTTATCGTAGTATTTAGTGGTTCTAATAAAAGTTACACCATTATTATCATAATCAGAGCGAACCCAGCATCAGGACTTTATCGGATTTCTAATATTACATAAAACATTAACTAGTGAAAATCTATAATCATAACGGTCAAAAAAGTTTTCTTGCTTATTTCTCATTTTCTTTTCATTAAATTATTCTCTTTAAATGACAAATGCTTTTTTATAATGTCTTTCAGCCATCAATGTCAGGTAATCTCCCAAAAACCTTCATAATGTAAAAAATGGAATTAAAAGTAATAAAATATAAAATGCTTTCAACAAATACCTACCGCATTGCATTATTAAACCATGAATAAAACGAACAGGTAAGGTCAATTTGGATATCTATTTTGAGCTGCTATTCTTATTCGAGACGCCCTATTTAGTCAATAATTACAAATCAGGTAAGAAGACTTGGAAAAGTTGATTATTTTCAGATAAAAGTATTAAATTTTTGGGTTCCACCACCAATTTTATAGTCGCTTAGTGGTCTGTTGAAGCATCTTATATTCAAACTGGATCAATTAATAACTATACTAATCAAATTATAACATATTAGCCAGCGAGACGATTACAAATGTATTGATGATAGGTTGATAGGTAACCAAATAAATATTCCGAGTGAAACCGGCAAACCCAATTATTAGTTCCATATCCATTCTTCAATGCACGCTAGCAAGATGCTTGAAAGAAACAAACAATAAACCGGCAAAGTGCGAGTTGGACTCGGGCACGAAGGGTTCCGTAGCAGCAAGTAACATAATATAAAAGTTCGTTGTAGCTTTGATTAATGTTTTTATGACGTATTAAAAAAAAACTACTTACTAGATCTCGTTCAAACCAATTTTCGGTGGAAGTTTGCATGGTTATGTACATCATATATTTTTTTTAGTTCTATCGTTATCTTATTTTAGAAGTTACAGGGGGGGGGACACATTTCAACACTTTGGAATGTCTCTCCGCAAACTGTTCAGTTTAGAAAAAAATGATGTTAGTAACCTCAATATCATTTTTGAAGACCTATCCATAGATAACCCACACGTATGGGTATGATGAAAAAAAAATTTTGAGTTTCAGTTCTAAGTATGGGGAACCCCCAAAATTTAAAATTTTTTCATTTGTTTATAGGCTTATGTATATTTTGTATTTATCTATAGTTTTGTATGTATCTGTAGTTTATACAACGTGTTACAAAATAATCTGTAAAAAAGAAATTACAACAGTAGTGTCAACCCTTATTAAATAACTTCAGTTCAGTAGCTTAGGTATACAGTATACTAGGGTTGACTCTACTTTCGTAATTTCCTTTTTACGGATTATTTTGTAACACGTTCATCCGTGTGGGCTCCGGATTAGAATAGTGCCACTCCATGTCTTCCCGTGGAGGTCGTAAGAGGCGACTAAGGGAATAAAGGCTTGTAATACTGTAACGGCCGAACCCTATATTCAAACCGTGGACAGATAGCCTTACTTCGGATTAAAATTTGACACATTTTGTATGGGCAAATGTCAAGTTTCAACCCGAAGTAAGCCTTATCTATCCGCGGTTTGAATATAGGGTTCGGCCGTTAGGCGATGGGCTTGTAACCTGTCACTAATACACTGGTAAACATCTTAGCCTGATTTTGCAAAATGTTGTTATAGAATTATCAACAAGTTTTTTTAGAGTTGTTGGTAATTCTGTAGCTCTGCCTACCCCTTTCTGGGAATGAAGGCGTGATGTTATGTATGTACGTTGTATATGAATATACTTATATGTTATACGTATGTCGTTTGGATGTTAGGTTTTTATTTTTACTTACTTTTTTTTAATATTCCATTTGTTAGTTTAGTTTGCACCGCCTACCAATTTATTTCTGTTTCTTTGACACTTCTCTTCTTTGTAAGGTTGTTTGGAAGACATCGCTACTTAGCGATAAGACCCCCTATTGACTCGGTAAGTTTTTATTTTACTTTTTATGCTGTATTTGTATGTGGTGTTAATTAAAGAATATTTGTATTGTATTGTTGTATTGTATTCCCGCGATCACTAAAGTCGTCAATTCACACTCGACCAAACTGCGGTATTTCGGTACCATAGAAATCTCACTTAGCCCCGACTCGACCAAACTTTTTACACAGGGTAAAGCTTACTCTGAGATTAGTAATGTCAAAATGCCATAGAAAACTGTCATTTTTTGACATTACTAATCTTAGAGTAAGCGTTTACCCCGGT
This sequence comes from Acleris holmiana, assembly GCA_949316455.1. NCBI lineage: Eukaryota > Metazoa > Arthropoda > Insecta > Lepidoptera > Tortricidae > Acleris > Acleris holmiana. The sequence continues at coordinate 16,238 of CASGFW010000019.1, read as the reverse complement.
ATAAAAGTTTGGTCGAATCGGGCCTTAGTAAAATAATAACTAACTTCTATATAGGACGGTGCCCAGGTATAGAATCCTAAATAGTTACAAGTAAGATTTATTTAATTTATCGTTTAAAACCCTAATACCCAGGTACGAGTATGGCAGCGTCGAGTAACGAGCCGGGGACGCAGGAGACTCACATGGTTAACAGCATCAGGCAAATTTTGTGGCATCATACAGAAAAGTCCATGTTTCTTATAAAAAGTGCCCTGCTTGCCCACCAACGGAACGTAGCCATAGGCCACCTTCCCCTGAAAACAGAATACATAAACCTCAATGAACAATCCCAAATGGTCTAGTAAACAAAGACGCTTACACCTTTGGATTCAATCTTTCATTTTTAACTGTCAACCACTGCACTTAATGACAACTCTGTAACCACGGCATGCAGTAGGACAGTCGTTTAATGGTGCCGGTGGCAATGATAATAAGTATATTATTGCTGCTAAATTTATGTACATACGAATACGAGTAGGCCGAGTATAAGCACGCCTCATTAATATCTTTGTTGATTTCTTAAGGAATAATACTTTCTACCATTGCCTAAAATAGCGCTTGACAACAAAGAACTAAGGTTAGAAGACATACCCAGTATAAAAACCAGATTTTCTACTTTTATGTACAGTCAAGTTCAAAAGTATGTATACACTTTAGTACCTTGTCTATTTAACGTCATGTTTAAACTGCCATATGAAATTATCCAAGCGATTAAAGTGACAAGGTACTAAAGTGTATACATACTTTTGAACTTGACTGTAGAAGAGCATAATTTTTCTGTTGCAATGAACATTACAGTGTGTCTACAAGTTCCTAAAGGTTTACTTGAAGGTATCTTTAGGAAATGTCCCTAGTCAAAGGACCACTGATCTAAGTTGATTAATACTTAATTACACTTTTATATATTTTATCCCCTCGTATAAAACGACGAATCCGTGCTAAAATGTTGGATGTCTTTTTGTATTTTTGTAAGCTTATTTATTGAATTATAAATAAATAAAATAATCAATATCGGAGGACAATCTCACACAAATTGACCTAGTCCCAAACTAAGCACTAGGCTTGTACTTTCAACCGCAAAATAAACTGATGAAATAGGGTCCCATAATATATACAATAAATTAAGTCAAGTGTTACCGACTATTGTTGTGTATTAGAAGTAAATTAACACATAATGTGTCAAAAGTAAGAGATCACATTTATTTCGATCTTTGAAAACTAAGTAACATGCCATTCACTAAGTCATTGTCGAGTGTTTCAAATTAAAGTGATTATGTATATGTATAAATAAAACACGGGTTTATGGGACACCTCGGAGTACAAGTCAGATGTTCGGTTTATATCGGTTATACTCGTGAGACAAACATGCGACGCGAGTATTATTACTCGTACATCAGCTTCATTTTTGGTTATATTTAAAATAAATCCTTTTTTTCATCGAGCTTTCATTCAGACATTTCCGACAATGCGTTTTTTTTTCTTTTGTTTATTACTTGACACATTCATTGTATTACAAGTACTTAGTTTCATTATTCTCTATTGAAATTTCCAGTACATACATAATTATGACGTCGTGACATTATTATTTCGATTCACCGTCAGGACTGCTTTAGACCTATCATATAAAAACATAACTTATATGCACACAAGCTCTTAACTATTGACCACAAGAGTGTGTATGACCCACTTATGTTTTAGGATACCTAAGTGAAATTAACGTCGTCAGTTTGTCTTTTACCAAGATAAAATAATGGCATTTTCATTAAGTTGTATAAAGCTTTGTCTTGATATTTTATAGCTGTGAACTGTTCCCTGATATTTTATTACATGATAACATGTGGCTAAACGAGCAAGCGGAGCGGCTCTCCGGTCGCTTGTTCTTGCCAAACAGATGCCTTTAAAAACTTATCTGGGAAGTAGGGAAGAAAGGGAGAAGAGAGTGAAAATGATTTTGGCAACCGGCACTCACACTGGTCGAATCAAAGAAGCAATAACAGATAGTACAGTCGAGTTCTTTGTACTGCGTCGGTCAGTCTGGCAAATTATTACTACAACCAGTGAAGAGCTACACTGGATCTGCCACTACTAAAAGGTTAGCTAATCAATTTTCACCTCGCTTCCGTCTTTCGCCTCGTCCTCATTTTCAGATGCCTCCTCACTCTCGGATTGCTTGCTCTCTCCCTCACTTCCTTCTCCCTTGCCTTCGCCTCCGTCTTCTTCTGCCCCGGATGGTATTGGCTACAAAAGGTAGGTACGTGTGTAAAAAAAACCATGCATGTACACGCACAATAAAAGGCCCCGTAGCGGTTCAGTGGCTAAGGCTCCGGCCATCCGAATCACAATCGTCCTTTTTGCATTAAACTCCTTAACCCGTTTTGCGAGATGGCTATTTATTTAAGTTAAGTTTTCCATAATATATGCTATACAAATGAGCCCTTATAGAAGGAAGTTATGCCAAAGAGATTTTACTAAAACCTGCAGTACCCATGACCCAATTTTAGTTTTAATCAATACCTAATCATAGATTTAGTAAAATAGGACGGAAAAAAGACCTTTTGTGCATTTAAAAGTAACCAACAGTATTATTTATATTAAATATACATTTTTACTGTTCAAGAACAAACACATTATTCGAAATTAACCAAATGAAGAACGAAAAGAAGTTGTAAGAATGGATAATACGACACGTAAGTAAGGGTAAGTTTACTAGAAGGAGCTCGATCATAAACACAGGATTCATTCAAAAGGCTTTTTACGGTTCACTGATGTCAATTATTACTTTTTAATATATATAATACTAGCTGACACTGCGAGCTTCGTACCGCTAATAAATGTTGTCAACACTTATTTATATCATACCACGATTTGGCACTGATATTCTTAACTTTATATTTGATGCGTTGAAATAAACGCCTTGACTATTTTACAGATGCATAACCAAATGTACAACAGTTGGATGACATTCATAAATGGGAAATGAAAATTTACGCCAAATCGCCTCATTTCAGTTCACATATCAACCACCTTGATATTTCATCGCCGGTATTTAAAGGTTGAACGTTAAACAACGCCATATCGCAACTTTTCGTAACATATTTGATGGACTTTACTGAATTGCAATATTTCACGTTGCAATGCGCTTTTGATTTGAGTTATAATATTGTGTAACCAATCCGACTTTGTTTTACAGATATTATAGATTAATTTTACAGGCATATTTTGCAGTAAGAACATTCATTTTTGTATTTTTTATTTATTACACCAAAGGATTCATTTCGAAACCATATAGGTAGATAGACTTAGAGGGTCTATATTATCTGCCATAACATTAAAGTTCCGTTTTTACCTTGATCTATAACATCCTTGCAAATGCAAGGTACTTCAATTTATTTAATGTTCATCAACTTTAGTCCTTATCTATAAAGGCTAATTGGTTGCGTTGCACTGTTATTGGTAACCATAAATATTTATTTGAGTTTTGGCGCGATTTTCTGCTCAACTACGGATAAGATTTTTATCTTATATTGATTGTTGTATGTAATGCTAGATTAAGTATTATTGCTGGTGACTGTACATACATTTTATATATGTACCAAGAGCAAGATCCTGAAGGCGAATCGCATTTTTTACTGTAGTGTCTTAAAACAAGTACTTATTGTAAAACCTGAACAAAAAGTCACAGGTAAATAATGTATTTATTTACCTGTGACTTTTTGTTCGTGGTGTCGTAAAGAACGTGGTCAATTACGGAACTAACAATTTCGTATGGTAAAACCAGTTAGCGTAGACAGTGGCGCCTTTGAGAGCTTCATTTTAAATATTATTGCACGCTTACTTCAACCGCCGATTCTGGGTGGCATGGTATCCGCTAGTGTTTGCTGCGATAAGTTGTCTTGGATTGTTGACACGCCACGCGGGAGCAAGCGTGGTGGGGATGAAGTTACCGTTTTAACACGTTCCCTGTCCGGGTGCCTAATGAACCTTTTTTTCAGGAGTCCATGCTTCCACTATGGGGTCACATTCCCATACTGAAAGGACATAAAACAGTCAGTTGGACTTGTGACATTGTCAGATCGTTTTGTATGGGGACAGTGAACGTGTTAATAGTGTTTATTCTTATGGTTTTATGCCCTGTATGTCGAATTAAGGCATAGCGAAAAAAAACCAGCTTAGTGCATGTCGGACCATGCACAGTGAAGGGTCCCGTAGCTGGGATGAACGTTCGTGGTTGAAAATCATTTTTTTATTTTTTTTTATTAAAATCTCAAAAACTACACAGCGTATCGTGTTCAAAACAATTTTGGTTGGAAGTATTTCGTATGTTCTACTACTGTAATTTTTATTAGAATGTTCTATTTAACAGTTCAAAAGCTACCCACCCGGACAAAATTTTTACGACTTTAGAAGCGTATATCTCGCCAACTGTTCACTTACGTAAATCTAAAAATATCCCACACGCTGACGTAACTCAAAAATATTTTTTTCGTCCCCTAGTTACATGTATGGAGTGCCACCCCTAAATATATATATTTTTTCAATTTTACTACATCATTGTATAGCGGTTCATAGAATACATCTATCCTCCAAATTTCATTTTAAAGTGCCAATAGGCTCTGAGTAAAATGGCTGTGACATACAGACGGACATGACGAAATTATAAGGGTTCCGTTTTTGCCATTCGGCTCCGGAACCCTAAAAAAGATAACGAAAGGGACTCCAGTGACTCGGATATGGATGTAGACAGCACGTATACAGGGTGGCAAAAATCAATCAACACACACATTTTCAGCAGGTTTTTTTTTTTTGCTTCAGGGTTAGCTGGAAGAGATCCCATTTAGGGATAAGTTCGCCTTTGTACATTAATTTAGTGTTATAATTGTAATATTTATATTTTTGTGCAATAAAGAGTTTACATACATACATTTTATCCTGAACAATAACCCTACCGATTAGTTTAATAAAATAGTGAAGGTTTTTTTTTATGTTTAGCTTTTTCTGTTCCCGAGCAAGACAAGCTAAATTAAAAAAGTCGATAAATGCATTGTTTCTTTTTAAAAATAAAGGAATGTTTCCCTCCAGGACCCATAGATTTTTTCCACCCTGTACATTGCCGAGTTGTGCCGTAAAACTAGAGGCAACTGAGACAGTCCAAGAACTGTGTCTACGCCTAGTTATTGCTGTGTTTGTAAAGGTAAAACCAATTTACTACTTATTCCTGAAAAGGCTAGAATACAAACTTATGTGAAAAGTATATTATATTCCGGTAGGAAATCGGTGCTGACATTCCCATATTATAAAAAACCGCCTTTATGATAGTAACGTACTTAACTGTCCATTCAAATACGTCTGAAGTAAGTACAACAGAGATAACCAATATTTTCAAGTTTATGGTAATAAAAATGGATTCTACTTTATTTAATAAAATAAAAGACCAATCAATTTCAGAGGAGCAGGTCCATGTTTTAACTGCGCTAAGTTAGGAAAACATCAATGATTTGACAAAAGAGATCACTTGTACATCAATGGGTAATAATTTTAAGCGGACAGTAATGCAAGCTTTGATATTATTTTTTACTAAGTTACGAACAGGGCCTCTATTCTACTGCCTTATAACTATATCGCGTTTGTCGTGTTTTAGAATCGTTTATGTCATAGTCGCCATTATTGTAGATGTCATAAGAGTTATCAAAACGTTGACAATACAAACACGTCAAATACGAAATCGTTATTACCGCGTAGAATCCCAGCCCTGGTGTTTCTAATAGACAATATACCTATGTACAATATTTTGAGCTCGAAGCAGATCAACTAATATCTGAATATTGTTATAGTGTCATAGAGGCTGATGAAAAAGATATTCTGTCGCACAAGTTTGGTATGCATTCTCAAACACGACAATAGTTAATAGAATAAGATAACCAAAGTAGTAGCGTTGCAAAAAAAAAAAACAATACTACTGATTGCCTGATATTGATATGCGATGGAATACATTGTCGACATGAGAAGAGTACCAACAACGAATAACAGAGAAAATCATGTTCAGGTCAAAAAAACACCGCTCTGTAAGGCCTTTTGCACGACGACTGGCTATATTGTCGATATGTTAGGTCCGATTCTAGCCAACCTCAACAATGCAGCAATACTTTGACAAATCATGGATGACCCTAATGGTCGGTGTACTGTAATGAAGGCAGGAGATATATTTGTACTAGATCACGGTTTCTTAGACGTTGTTCCTTATTTAGAACTCGAGGATTCATAGTTCTAATCGTATGTTTGTTTGTATCGATATGGCAAAAACAATACATTCGATGACTCTACAGCGGAAATAATATTGCAAGGATTGACTGAAAAAAGAGATACAGAGAATGTTTTAGTTAAACTAGTCGAAGAACATGGATAACCCCGAAAAAAATTGCCTTTAGAACCAATAAATGGTACTGAGATCATTGACTTTGCAGAATTGACAGAAGCTAATATTTATTTTTACTGGAACATAACAAATGGGTCAAAGTACGTCGTATCTGGGAGAAATTATTCTGGAGGATGACGCTACGAGTGTGTTGTACCACTGTGGTCCGTTAAGCGTGTGGGAGTGTGGAGAAATATTTCATGTTATTTACATATTGAAAATTAAATAGTTCTAAAAAAATTCGTTACACTTTTTAAGGTTTTATCTTTCATAAATAAATTGTACTTAACAGTTAAGTCACACCACCTTTTTAACGCGTTAGGGTATTATGCCAGAATTTTGTGATGACAATCTTTGGCATCCTTTCGGCTTTGCGACCAACCATAAGAATAAGTACTATTAGAAGGGTAACTTCATCCCCGCCGCGCTCCCGCGTGGCCTGTCAACAGTCCAGGACTATTTATCGCAGCAAATACTAGCGGGTTGCCACCCAGAATCGGCGCTTGAAGCTCTCAAAGGCGCCACTGTCTTCGAAAACTGTGGATTTACCATACGAAATTGTTAGTTCCGTATTTGGCCACGTTCTTTACGAGAATTGTAGGACGATATCAATCAAGTTTGAATCTTTACTTATTATTTGTACTTAACATAAACACATTAACTAAAAAGAGTAAAAAATAAATAAATATACTATTTTACTTTGTACACTTTTTATTTAGATTTTACAATACTTGTTTTAAAACACTACAGTAAAAAATTGTGTTTTGCCTTCAGGATCTTGTTCTTGGTCACTGATGAACCGGATGAGCGTTTTATTTAAAACTGCACCTTTTAACTGTTAGATTTGTCAAGGACACAGTAGTCCGCTTCTGTAGAGACGCAAAATATTAAGCGTACTTTTTATCCGACTCCGCTGGTTAAAAAAAGGTTGTAGTTTATCGTATAGTTTTACAGGTAAATAAACTAATTCTACGCGGACGAGGTTGCGGGCTCAGTTAGTTTTATATATCCTACTTGTGACAACCCTAATTTAGCGACAGGCGAGAGAGAGGTAAGGCGGGGCGTGGGGCGCTGTAGGTAATTATTTGACGGCTTTGCTGTCTAATCCATACAATGACGCTGAAGTTGCCCTTCTAATAGTACTTATTCTTATGGACCAACAGACGACTAAGTTAATAGTTTCCTTAAACCGTCGATCGCCATTAAGTACAATTTTACCGTCCTGTGTTTTGCGCACTGGTCATTAGGTCAACTTGCATCAATTTTACACTTACAAGTAAGTAACTTTGTCTTTGTTACGCTTTCACGACTAAACCGCTGTAAGGATATCGATCAATTTTGGTATGGAGATAGGTAGAGTCACGAGAAAAGATACAAAGTATTTTTATCATAAAAAATTGGACGGTTCCCGAGGAAATACCGAGAACCGACACCTACGCGGTTTCATTAGCGGGCAACAGCTAGTAAACCCTATAGAAGCTTTATTCAATAATGAAAAAAAACTCGTAAACAATCTGAATACCTATATTATTAAAAATCTCGTCGATTGACATTAGATACTTACATACATAATTAAAAAGTTAGAAGATGGTCTCGTAAGGTAATTTTGGCGTGGCGGCGAGGTTTTCGGACCGGGAACTACCGGTAGCTACCCTTCGGCCCCCCTCACTCCAATATCTTTAACTTTCCACATTGTATATGGGCTACTCATAAATGCAGAGAGGCACGACTGTATAAGAATTCGGCTAAACTGGTAAATATAACAAACCTCCACTATTTTTTCCGGATCGGGAAGCAAGTTGCCCGTGTAGAACTGCATGCCCGGTTGGTTGCTATACACTTCCAACACTCTACCGGAGGCTGGGTGGAGGGCTCTAGAAATACAACAATGATTATCACAATTTAAAACAACGTAATAACGCCCACCCCCCGATGCGCCCATCCTGAAAGGATGGATCGAACGAGTCAAACGTCATCGTGGTCACGGTCGTCACGGGCCTGCCGAGCGAAGGTGTTAAATCTTCAATTTACATAGTTTTTATTTGTAACAACAGTACATAGGTACTTTCATAGGTATTTACTGAACCGTATTATTTTCTATCCCGCTCACACCGTCGCAGCCGTTAAAACTTCTGCTTCGTCTACGCTCGTTCAAGTGCTCCATTAACATACCACATTATAATAATATCTCTGAAAATTGTCGATTCCTGAGTACGCGTACGGAGTTGCAACACGTAGTTAAAAATAAACAAGAGTCGTTAGGTACCTACGTACCTACGTAAAGCCTGCGACACATTAAAAAATAATTACGTTATATTTATTAAACGTCTCGTTGGATTAAATTAAAACAATAGCAAGTCTATCAACCCCATATACGACGTGTTACAAAATAATACGTAAAAAAGAAATTACAAAAGTAGTCAATCCTTGTTAAATAACGTCAGTTCAGTATCTTAGGTAAACAGCATACTAGGGTTGACACTACTTTCGTAATTTCTTTTTGATGGATTATTTTGTAACACGTTGTATTAATAATAATAATGACAACAAACACTACAAAACCTCATTACAATTCAATTAATTTATTCAATTAAATAACTTGAATAAATTGATCTATTAATTTATAATTTCGACAGTTGAAAGGCAAAACGCTTCAAGCGACATTTTTTTTAATTCACAATTAAGCGATTACAATGAATTAGAAAAATCTGCTGATACGAAATATGTATATAACTCAATGTTGCTCATTTTGTCGCTTGAAGGGTTTTGCCTTTCAACCTTCGATTCCATATAAAACGTGGTCTCTCTTTAGAAGAATAATCTCACTTTTAGATACCGTTATTGCCGATGTAATTTATTTATCATATTCGTCCAGTGCAAACTGACATAGCGCCACTACCACGGGGATATCATGGATAAAAATTACGAAAATGATGAGTCAGTAGTGTTTTGTCACACCATAATAATAATGTAGGCGTAAACTCTAATAACTTGAATTAAGGGAAAAGGGGTTAACTCGATTTCCGGCAAAACTACGAGTACAAGTCATATGGAAGAAAGATAAATAGCAAAAGTTGTAGGTAATAAAAGGATCAGCGACTTTTGTACTTTTTTCTACATAACCTCGAAATGTATGTAAACATTTTAAATAACCAAGTTTTTGGTTTTTCATTATTATTTTCTACAAAACGGTTTTTTGTTTTCACGAAATTTGGTGACAACTTACCTTTTTATACCGCAAATACTGTAACACTTTTTGATTTAAAATATTTATTTTTCGACCCTATTCTTAATATCGAAAAATCACCCTAATTTTCAATCGAAAATTCCCACGTCAAAATATCAGGGCCCCTATTCAGGTGCGTTAAAACGATATCGTGTTTGACACGTTTAAGAATCGTTTATGTCAAAGTCCCCATTATTGTAAATGACATAAGAGTTATCAAAACGTTGACAATACGGAAACAGGTCAAAAACGATATCGTTATTACCTTGTAGAATTCCAGCCCTGTTTATTTTAAAAGTCTGTTAGCTTTTTGTTCGTTGAATACTCTACTTTTGATAGTGTACAAAAACAAACTATAGTAAATGTTCTCAGAAAATGCACCCCCTTCCACTTCCCAGCCTCAGATCTTCCGAAAAATGTTTGTCCTTAATTTTTTGTAGTATCCTACTATTATTTTAATTCACTTTTTACCGTTTTAAAGGGCTTCAGCCCTGGTCTGTTCAAATAAGACAAACAAACAAATTTCTACCTTAGCAAACACCTAACATGACACAAACTCGTGCTTTAGATTGGGCAAATAGATAGTCCAAAAACTATACAACAAAAACCATCTACTTAAATATTTTCTACAATGTAGTAAATGCGTGTGATTAATGGTACCTACATTGTGCAGCAAGGACCGGAAGAAGGGGATTTTTAACTTCTAAGTTTGTATTCCGCATGCTTCCCGTGATACAAACAATGTTTTTCATCCCATTTGCAAATAAATAAATAAAACAAGAATCAAACTGGTAAATGAATGGCACTTGACTCGCTAAAAGAGATTGTCACCTTTTTTCGATAGAGTCTTCAATAGATAATGATAGGAACTGCGTTGAGTTTTTAAATTTGACAAGTCATGCAGCAGCATGACTGATTCAAAATTATACCGTTATACAGGGTGTTTGGTAGCGGGTTCGACAAACGAAAATGGGAAATACTTCGGTCCGATTGGAACACATTTGCCATAGTGACCCCTATGCTAAAGATGATAGTTTTTTTTAATATTTTTTTTCCGTTTTTTTTAAATATTCAAACTTTTTCTTTTAAACCTTCTTAATTAGATATCTAAGCAACTTAAGCCACCCATATTTTTTTAAATGATGCTCTAATAATGGTTTTATTTTAAAACGAAACCAAAACCCACAAGCATGCTTTAAAAAAGAAATATGGGCCCTTTAAGCTATGACAAATGTGGAATATAAAATGACATTTAAGTTTCGACAAGTATAAAAAAAACACAAGTCATAGACGATTTCAAATTAATTAAAAAACTTCTCTTTTACAACGATACGCCACTTAAAAGAAAAAAAAAGAAAAAATAATACTGCGCAGTACATTGAAATTTCCTCACGAAGATTTCAAATCACTGATACCACCGTTATGAACATTGGTGAATACGTTAAAGTTAACAATCGCTGGTAAATTTCCATTAGTAAAAATCATTTTAAGAGTAATAATAGAATTTATTAACCACACGCCCCACGTTTAATAAATAACCTGCCGAAATTGAAAATGCTGGAGTAAATTTAACCAAGTAACAAAAATTAAAATAATAGGAATAGTTATGGAAAAGATAAATGATAACACTGAGTACTTTATTCACAAATGTTGTTCAAATTGTGCTTCTCTCCCACGAATGCACGCCCTACATCTTCGTCGCATTTCTGTAATCGTGACACGCAGCCTAGTCTCTTCTTTCACTTTTGTAAATGCCGCATTGATTTTTCTATTAAATCCTCCTTACTGCTGATTTCATTCTTATAAACAAGCTCTTTGGCACGCCCCCAGACATAAAAATCCAAAGGAGTAAGGTCTGGGGAACGTGCCGGCCATGCAATAGGGCCCAGCCGTCCTATCCATGCATTAGGAAATGCGTTGTCTAGATGTTGCCTGACAGTTAGTCTGTAGTGTGCCGGACAACCATCATTCTGGAAGATAATGGGCCTATCTTCTTCAAATATCGGAAGATCACTCATCAGCTCCGGGAGATCCGTTTGTAAAAAAGTCAAATAATTATCCCCGTTGAGGTTGTCCGGCAAGTAATGAGGACCGATAAGATATCTTGTCACGACTACAGAAATGCGTTTAAGAATGCAGTTTATGAATCAAACTAGCAGGAATTTCGCTAATCGAATTTAAGCCACTTAACGAAAACAAAATTACATGGAATTAAACTTGTCACCCTCTCATGTCTCTCTAAGCAAAGATTGACTCATGCATGTACGTCGGTTTCGGATTCTGAAGATTCGACCCTTGATACGTAATTACATAGAAACCTTAATCCCATTTCTTTCCTTTTTGCTTTTTTACTGATAGTCTAATTACAACTGTTATCTGTTTTTTTGTGACAAAGTTTTTTTTTTTATTTTATAATAAGTAATACGTCAGCTTGTAATATATTGTAACAGCGAAAGTGACCAAATATTTCATAACACCATATATTTTGTATGGTGATGTGATGAACTACCCCTTAGTTAATGTAAAATATTTGCGATTATTGTCTTTAGTAGTTTCTGAAATAAAATAAAAGGGGGACCAGGGTGATTTTCTATGCGTTTCAGGTTAATATCCTTATTAACTTGAGAAAATTCTAATCATACCTTACATTAAATTCAAATCCGTGGCACACTATTTTTAAATAATTTCTACCTTTAAATTTATGATGAGGCCTTGTGCATTCCAATATCTTAATCTTCTTCTTCACATTCACTTCGTCTGTCAGTATGTATATCCACTAATTCCTTCTAAACGACGCAAATAATTTTGATACGGTTTTCACCATCAGTTACAGAAAACTCGCATATATCTACGCGAAGCGAGGGCTGGTCGCTGGTAAGTATACTATAAATTGAACGTCGATATTTTATCCGGTTAACTGAAAAAGGTGTTGATAGACCGACGCCGTGGAGATGAAAGGACGGATAACAACGTTTCTCATAGGCAAGGGTGCTGTTCATTATAATAAACTTTGTAATTTTACCTGGCTTGAAACGTTAAGTCTTGCTCTGTGCCCTGTGTGATGCAGAAGTTCAAGTCGTAGCCACCCAGTGGTATCTTAGGCATCATCACGCGCATGACGCGTGGCACTCGGAAGTCATACACTGTACCACCGACCACTTTCTTTTCGCCTGAAATTCAACGCATCCTGATATCTACTAGAGACAAAATATGTTGTATTACTTTAATTCCAAGCATTCTAAAGAGCAACAAATTATGTTTACATTTAGGTACATTATGACACTCATATTGATAAAAATATTGAAGCGAGCTATCGAAAACCTAAAGCTCATACGTAATAACTGCTAGTACTAAATAGAATAAAAACGCTGATGTAATAGCGAACCCTTTTCAGAGCTGTAGGGCTAGACAAGTTGCATTCGACAATCGTTAGCGATTATGTTTCGATAGACAAATGTATGGAATTGACGTAAGACACCGAGATAGTGACGTAGTACTAACGTCAATTCCATATATTTTTCATTCGAAACAATCAGTATAATCACTAACGATTGTCGAATACAACTTGTCTAACCCTATTGGGTGTCTTAAACGGGCTAACCGATTATTATAAAACCTTGCTAATAACTATACCAATTAAAACTATTTATTATAAAACACCGCGTCCAAATTTCCCCCTCCGTTAGCCAAAGTCAGGGCTGTATTAATAAACTAATCTCAGCTGAGATGCCCGTCACAAGATACGTCAAAGTAAACGTCACGTCTTACAGTCAAGATCAGAGTTTATTAATACGACCCTAAGGCCCGTATTAAAAAACTGATCTCGGTTTAAATGCCCGTCTCAAGATACGTCAAAAATTACAGTTTTCTATGGTTTATCACAAATATCGACGTTGATTTTTTTTTGTCGGTGGTTAAAAAGACGCATACGAGTAACCCACCTGTAACGACTCCGTCGTCGTCCGCAGCCGTGTATTTATCAGCATTGATCGTAAATATATGATCATACATGGACTCGCAACCAGAATGCTAAAATAATGAATAATTACTATCACGAAGCGTTCATACGCACCTTCGGTAGAACATGGGCAAAATATACAATGTGACTAAAGGGGCAATTATGCCCTTGTCCACTTGAACAAAGGGCACAATGTACAATGTGACTAAAGGGGCAATTGTGCCCTTGTTCTACCGAAGGTACGTATGTGCAAAAGACAATAATTGCGTTATAAAATGTTAATGTAGCAATCAAAAATGCATACGTGTCCTCCAAGATTAAAGAATGGTGCATGGCTGAGGTTCACGATTGTTGGTTCATTTGTGGTACATCTCATTTCAATTTTGATAGTATTATCACAAGTGACTTCGTAAGAGACTTGAGCCATCACGGTGCCAGGGTACCCCTCTTGGAAACGTTCCGATACGTGACTCATAATTACTTTGTTACCCGTAACGTACGATCTCCAGTTGACCTAGTCAGCAATATATGAAAATTAGATCACCTTTACTTTTTAACATTCCAATCGGGATGAGTATGTTGGGACACAGAACGCCCACGTACAAGAGGACTTTCGTGCCGCAGACGATGATGCACTGAGTACTACTATGCGTCATACATTAAGCGGTCTAAGGCACGTAAACTGCTGCCGGCTGTGGTGTTTAGAAGGTAAAAGTGTTCAGTATTCGTATTTTATCAATGCACATCGCTAACTCGTGGCATTTAGGTAGCACTTGACAGTTTGAAAAATCCTATGTTTCGCGACACGTCTTGTAATAATTATTACGAGTAAATGAATCACAATATAGATTGTTTTAAGCCAGTGATCAAACCTACTTCGTCACTTGCAGCTTCAGAACAATAGTGACCCAATTCAAATTTTCAGCTTTCAAACTTCAAGTCATAAATTTATTACAATAGAGACCAGTTTCTAAATTTAAAATTTCTGCATTACTTAGGTCACTATTGTTCTAAAGATGCGATATGTTAAGACCATGTAGGTAATATGAATTTTTTGTTTTATCTTATCTGAAAAGACATTTAGAAAACTTGTCTCATCATCACTAATCTGTCAAGTGCTACCTAAATGCCACAAGTTAGCGATGTGTAGTTATCAACGAGACTGCAATACACAAATAACCATAGCACGATTTACCTTATCGAACCCAACGTATCCTCCATTATAATGGTGATGGTTTCTGTTAGTCGAGAGCATGTACATACGGCCCGACGGTCGCACCACGCAGGTCCCGTCGCGGATGAAATTCGCGTAGCGCCCTATCGTGCCGCCAAAGTATGGGTTTTTCGGTTGAAAGTACTCTGATTAACATTAATCTCGATTAATCTCCGCTGAGCCTTTCTCTATTGCGCACGTCATACATGCTACAGCGCAAAGCGTATTATTTACCTTCCAATGTATCGAAACCCGCCACAACATCATCAGGAACACCTTTTCGGTCAGGGACTTGGATGGAAGTTATGGTTGCACCATAAGTTATAACCTGTATATAAAATTTAAATCTTTAATAATGACTTGCTATTATTCGTAAGCCTTCCTCACACCAAAGTCAGCTCATAATTAGCGGCTCAGGCCTGAAATATCCGTTTTCCTAAAATGTATTTTTCCCAAAATGGCTGTTTTCCATAATGTCAACACGTCTTTTACATAATGTCAGCTTCTCAAAATGTCCAATACCAATTTTCGCTTTCCAGAAAAGTCTTAATCCCAAATTTTTTGCAATCATGAACGCCACATTTACAATCTTTTCCTTTTTGGTTTTTCAAACAGGAAAGGGGCCATTTTAAATAATAATTATCATAATAATATGAATAATACTGCACAGTAATTATAATTATAGATATTTAACAAAGAGTAAGAATGCCAAGAAATAACTCCTTTCAATTTAGAACATTGATTTGAAATAAAGCAGACATAGCCTATATACAAAAGTGAAAATAACGGAAAAGCAAAACTTACAGTAATGCTAATATTATAGGAATGTAAACATTATAAATAGACGGCTTCCTGACACTATACACATTTTAAATACCAGTAATTTTGAGAAAGCTGACAAAATAGAAGTGCTAACATTGTGAGAACGCAGACGTTTTGACAATTGTAAATTTTTGGAAAACGCATATTTCAGGCCTGAGCCTATTGAGCGCGTTATTTGTTGTGAGTGAAGTTATAAATATGTCGGTGGCAGGGTAGATAATAGAAATAATAAAATCACTCTCAAGCATCTACGCGTTTTACTCACATCATGGTGGCAGCGGTGGTTAAATTTAATTAAAATTTGTGTGATTCGTTGTGCAAATCGTCAGTTTTTAGTGTTGTTGTGGGATTTAGTAGATATAAGGACAAAATTGACTAAAAATGGAACATGCGCAACATAGAGCCGCTATATAGCCTAGAGGGCGGGCCCGCGCGCCGCGCCGATGCCTGGCACAAGTAGTACGACCAAATCCAGGTGTACCAGGTGTGTGCGTATCCAGGTGTGTGTATGCATGCATGCAGGCTACGTCATTGATTTATTTTGAGGTATCTTTATATTATTGTGAGG